>CAUYUJ010016616.1:670644-698144 GCA_963575745.1 Prorocentrum cordatum
TAGTGTGGTGCGGTGCGGTGTGGTGCGGTGTGGTGTGGTGTTGGTGCGGGGTGGTCTAGTGCGGTGCAGTGCGGTGTGGTTCCTGAAATCTCTCCTTTGCTGATTCTTCCGATCTCGCCTTTGCTGATTCTTGGTTCCTTTTCTGATTCCTGTCGCGTTTACTGATCGTGCTGGTATGGGTTGAGTGGCGTGGCGTGGCATGGCGTGGCGTGGCGTGGCGTGCCGTGGTGTGGCGTGGTGTGCTGTGGTGTCGTGTGGTGTGCTGTGGTGTAGCCCGCTGGCGGTCTCTAGATCTCACTGCACAACTGGTCGGGCAGGTTGCTGGATGGGCGGAGCTAAGCTCACTGCCACTCTCCGAACTATGTTCAGAGGGAGACCTGCCCATCCGTGCCGAATTACGCTCACTGCACAACTGGTCGGGGGAGAACGCTGGATCGTCGTCGTCGTCGTCGCCTGCGTCGTCGTCGCCGACGTCGTCGTTGTCATCGTAATCGTCGTCGTCGTCGTCGTCGGTCGTTGCCGTCATCGTCTGAAGCGTCGCCGTCATTCGAGTCGTCTGACTCGTTCACGTGTGTGAAACGACGACGACCGCCCTCTGTCTTCCCTCCCAAAACCTTCTCTCCCTCCTCCTCCTCGGACTCGTCCTCCTCCCGCTCCCCCCACTAGGTGGATGTACAAGGCGGCAGGAGGACATAGGAACAGAGTATATATGCGAGAGCAGGCATGCATACGCCTGAAAAGCACGATTGTCGGCATGCTTCGCTGGAGTTGCTGTTTGGGGATGGGCTAGTGGGGATACGCGAAGCCTGAATAATTCCCTCGTGCGGATGAATTTTTGTGGTAACAGCCCAACATTTCTCCTCCTCCGCTTTCTGATACTCCGCGCCTTCTGATTGCCCCTTCTCCTCCGCCTGGCATTTTTGTGGATCCTGGATCGAACTCGCTCCCTGATGCGTCGCCGAGCACTTACCTTGCCATCTTCGCGGTGACAACCACGCGCGCGTTTCCTGGCAATTCGCCCGGGCGCGGACAACGCTCCTCGTGCTCGCAGGCGCTGAAACGCTCAAACCAACCTCGGTTCCGGGCGCGCCCCCATCAATCCACCGTCGCTGCTGGACGCCACGTGTAGACCCGCCAATGAAGCACGCGGCCACGATGCGCGCTCTTCTACAGAATTCTCCTCCGTCCATCGCCCCAATACTCGTGGACCCCCCCGTCCCCTCACATGCCCCGCGCCCGCCCCCGAGGCACGCAGGCAGAACACTACCTACCCAGAGGCATCGGTCGAGGGTGCCGCGACCTCTCCTATTCCGAGATCCACGCGGGCCATTTCCACTCTCATCATTCATGCCCAGCCCGTCATTTGCGCTCTTTCCGTCCGCCTCGCCCCAATCAGCTGCGGGTCGTGGGGGGCGTGAAAGAGCGCCCGAACCGGCGTCGTCTGTCATCTGTGACCAAGTCTCGATTATAGCTCGACATAGTCGATCCAGGCATGCTTCTGATCTCCTCGTTAGGCCTCCTCCAAATGACTCAACGCGTCCATGCGGGCTCTGAGCACGTCGCGCTGAAAGCCCTTCCGACGCTGCTGCGCACGCGTGCGTGAGCACGCGCGCTGGGGCAGGGTCCGGGCTGTTAGTGATGGGCCTTGCAGGCTTCTTCATGAATGATTCCTCACATTTGCGGCTGCTATCGTTTTCGCATTCTCCGCGCTGGCGGCGCGGCCCACCTACCCCCCCCCCCCCCCTCCCCGGAGGGAGTTCGCAGACGTAACCCATGGTTTCTCTGAGTCGCACATCGTTCCAGCGCGAACATCAAGCGCTTAATCCCGCGGGCGGGCATTTCCCTCGTCATTCCTGCCCGACATATTTCGAATTGACGGCCCGTTGAAGGCTGCGCGCGTCGGAGCCACTATATGCAGGATGCGGCTCTGTGCTGGATGATTGCCCCTGCATTTTCCGCGTCGCCTCGCAGTTGAAATCCCGCGAGTTCCTGTTTCCATCGCATATAGTGATCTCATGGCCAAACCTGGCACGGGCCGCAGTGCGCACATGCCGTGAGACTCGGACTGGCGAGTGAACTTCAGATGCGCGCGACTGCAAGCCGCGCTGGCCTTTGCCGCGTTGCCCCACAGCTCCCCTGACTTCTGTAACCTCTTTGACTGTGTCCAAATCAACGGTGGGTGACCGTCCGCGAAATCCGCGTCAAACTCCATCATGCGTGGCCCGGCGCGCACTTCGCCAGCATTCAGTTCGCGTTTTCTTTTTTTTTTGCGCGCGCCTGCTCGCATGC
This sequence comes from Prorocentrum cordatum, assembly GCA_963575745.1. Taxonomy (NCBI): domain Eukaryota; class Dinophyceae; order Prorocentrales; family Prorocentraceae; genus Prorocentrum; species Prorocentrum cordatum. Next base: position 672,934 of record CAUYUJ010016616.1, read on the forward strand.
GCGCGCTTCGATGTTCCAGTCGTCGGGCCCCTCGCCTGCTTCGGCCCCCCGGCGCCCTTGCTGCGTGGATTCGCCCCTCTTCCTCTCTACCTTCCCTGGCACCCATCGTCGCCGAGGCCCTCTGCCTTCGCGTCGCTAGCTGTTCCTCATCCTCATCGCCTCCAGGGGCGGCGCAAAGTTGAATGCGCCCTGTCGAAGCTCGCAGCCCCCTCTCGCTTTCATATTTCGACTCGTCGGCAATATCCCCCCATTCGCCCGTGCCGCGAAAGACCAGATGCCCCCGCCCTCTCGTTGCTCAGTCGCCATGGGGGTCCCGCCCCTCATGTCTCTAGGCGCGTGTAATTGGGCCATGGGTTCGCGACGCGGCCGCATGGCTAACTCGTTTTAAACAACCCATTGGTCCACGAAGGAATCCTTCCTGCCCTTTTTCTTGCAGGTGGCTGAAGGGCCCCTGCCCCATCTGAGCCGCTGATGATCTCTCGCGGATGTTCGCGCCGTCTTTAATTTCACGCCTTTCGATAACCAGTTATCGACATCCTGCGCTCTGAGGCTCGTGGTTTGTGCCTCCTCTGGCAGCAACTTCAGGCCCGACGCCGCGCGGCGCATGGCCCGCGGGCATGCGCCCCAGCCTCTTGCCCGCGATTCCACTAACCACAAGCGGCTGAGCCTCTGCAACTAGACCTTGTCTCGGCACCGCCATGTGCAATATCATTCCTGGACTGACCTTCATTCCGGGCGTGAATTGGTCTGGTTGCAACGGGCAACCCTTCTACTTTGCTAGACCCCATCAAATATTCAATTCTTCTCGCTCCGTTCATGCCTGAACTTGCGAGACCCGAAGGCGCCCTCTGGGGTGTCTCTTGGCTAGTCTCATGCGTCCCCAGCCACCCCCCCTACCTCACTTCGTGGTCGTTGCCTCCATTTGCAAGCAGAGTCTTCCGTTGCGTGGCAGATTCTCCAGCCGGACAACGGTTTGTACGATTTGTCCCCGGCGCCGTCCACGGGCGCTCTGGCGTCGGCACCTAGCGCGATCTGCTTGAGGAGAGAAGATGCACGCGCCGCCAAATTTAATTCCGAAGCACGCTCCCCACCGAAGTGGGCCGTTTGCTCTACAATGTCCTGACGTGACTTCGACTGCTCTGATTGCACTTTCGCCCTCGCCAATGACCCTGGAGTCTCCGGCAAGACTTATTTCTACTCCTACGAGGAGGTCGCGGGGGCCGCGAAGAGCTGGCCCGGGCGCCGCAGCGAGCGCCCCCCCATCGCCATCGAAAAACATGCGTTCGGTCAATCATCAAAAATCATACCACCCGATACCTTGCCATAGTGCGCATCCATGCTCTCGAAAAAATAGCACTCGGCCCCGCGGCAACTCTGCGCCCCGGCAACGCAACGTGCCCAAGACGGCCCGGGAGGCCCCCAAGACAGCCCGAGCGGGCCCCAGGACGGGCCCAAGAAGCGCAGAAGCGGGCCCCATGACGGCCCCAAAGGGCCCAAGACGGCCCAAGGGGCGCCCAGGAGGCACCAAAATTGCGCTAGGAGTCCCCAAGAAACCCCGAGAGGCCCCAAGCGGCCCTCAAGAGACCCGCAAAAGGCGCCCAAAAGCGCCCCCGAAGGCTTTACTATCACCTCCCACGCACCCCCAAGAGGCCCCCCCAGGGCGCCCCCAGCCCCAAAGGCCTCTGAGAGACGCAACCACCACCTCCAAGACGCCCCCCAGGAGGCCTCGATGATGCACGAGGGCCACGGGGGAAGGAAGAAAGGCAAGGTGGGAAAAATGGGGATGCGGAAAGGCACGGACCCAATTCTCCCCGCTGCCTAAAAAACTGAAGCGCAGCGCGGAGAAGGGAAAATATCACCACGCGCCGGGGCACAATCGCCCTCTTGACAGCGGGATCGCCCCGGATCGGTGGCGCCGGCCGGAGGCCTCTACAATTGGCCCCAGGTTAACTTTGTGTCCCGGCAGCGCACGGCGATGACTGGGCCCCTCTGCCTTCGCCCGCGCCATCCCCCCCCCCCCCCGCGTTGCCGCGCGTAGTCGACTGGGGTCGCTGGGGCACCTCGGCCCGGCACCCTTAACATCCTCATCGGGGGCCCCCTCGCGGCCTGTCCTCCGACGCGATGGGGGCCCTAGCTTCGGCGGGGCAAGTGGGCGTGAGTTTGTAACTCAAGGCGCGATTGGGCCGAGCTCGCGCGCGATCCTTGCAAACGCCTCGGCCTCCTAGCTGGCGGACGTCCTCCACGTCGCTTAACTCAGCGACCCCATCCTCGCCCTCTTCTTCCTTCTTCTTCTTCCTCTTCGGTGCCGACCAGGGCTCGCGGGCTCGCTGAGACTCAACGGCGCGAGCCCACACTGGGAGTTCCCCGCCTTAGACACCTTCGCATCTATCACCACTGACTTCTTCGATTTCCCTCGCCGCCCCCTGGCCCGCATCGCCTTCCAGACTCGCGCGGCGAACTGGAAATCGCCGCTTCTCTCGTGGATCGTCGTCCTCTGCCCCACTTCTCGCGCTGGCAGTAACTGCGAGATCGCCAATCGCTGTCTTGATCCACCGCTATGCGATCCCCTGCTTTTGCCATTTCACGCGCTGACGCGAATCTGTCTTTAACGCCGGCCACTGTGCTGGGCGTGCTCACCGTGGGCTTTTTTTTTTTTTTTTTCTTCTTCACCCACATTGGCTCGTTGCCCACGGCCCCCAAAGACTGACCCGCTAACTGGCTCTGGAAACCTTCGCAGGTTCAGCGAAGAAATGGCCCCCCGCGCTCGGGGGGGCTCGTCGCGCCGCGCCTCGTGAACTCCCCTGTCGGGCCCCAGCCATATGCGCCGCTTGCACTTCGGCGCCCTATCGCGTCCGACTTTTCAGCTTCGGTTGCCCCGGTTGGCTGCTCCATTGATGCGCCCCGTGATTCAGATGCCCCAGTTGGCGCCGCGGTCGCAGCTAACGCTGCGCCATTGTGCCAGCCGCCCCTTCTTGACCCATAACCTCGTCTGCCCCCCCCCCCCCGTTTCCCGGCACTGCGCCCGCCGCCCCGCGCGACTTTAATTGGCGCCGCGACAGCGACATTGCTGGCGGCTCCATCTGCGCCAGTTGCCTCGCCCAGTTCGACGCCGCAACATCCAGACCCAGGTGGGGGCCGCCCTGACAGCTGCGCGGGCCCCCCCGCGCCCCTGCCCCCCGGCGGCCCTGATTGACCGCGGCGGCGCCCGCGAGTCAACGGGCTGCAACGCGGCCCTTTCTCGCCGCATCTGCAACGCTCCCTCTCGCTGATCGGCGCAAATCCTCCTTTGCCTTCACCAGTCCAGCCTCGGGCTCGGCCCCTCGGCAACCTCCCAGGGAATCTCCTCTGTGGCCCCAGTTGACGCAAGCCCCCGGGCAACCCTGCGCACCTTGACATTCCACTAGGCCCCCTGCAAGCGCCCATTGGTGGCCCGCGACACCTTTTTCATCCCCCTTTTTCCGCGTCCTTGTCCTTTCGTGGCCCCTGCAGTGGCCCCGTCTTTGGCGATGGGCCCATATCCTCCGCACTTGTAAAACATGGGCCCTGTGCCTCTGCCGTTTCCTGTGCCATGCTCATTGGCGTCACCGTTTCCGTGCGTGTTTTCCACGGTCCAACTCTGCCAGCTGCTCCTGTCGCCGCAGTAAGCAGAATCGTTCGCGCCTGCGCCGCAGTCACTTGAGATTCAACTTGGCCGCTCTCCATGAAGTCGTCGTGCGGTCGCATTTACATCCAATGTGTTTCCTCAATTACCCAAACTTCGCAGTCGAAGAAGGAATGTGTCTAGTGCCGACATTTCACAACTCTGGTGCCTTGAAGCAATCCTGTTGCCAGTCCTCGAACCTCATCTAACGGGAGAGCGCGATTCAACTAGCGGCAGAATGCCATGTGTATATCTTCTGGGAAAGTATTGAACCGTCACCTGGGTGCAGACGTTTGAGCTTTCAGAAGGGCTCCGTCCCCTCCAGATTATCGTTCAAATGATACCAGACGTCGTCGCCCAACTGAGCTGAGCGTAGCCGTCCTCGTATACATCATATTCCCCTTTTTCTCTTGGTCTGTGACGCCTTGGTATAGTCGTTGAGTGCTAGCCGTTAGCATCCAAACCACGATTGTATCATATCGTCCTCTTCGTCATCTGGACATGGCCAATCCAAGGTCCCGAGGTTGCTCAATTTCTTCACGGCGTTCCGGGAAACGTGTTTCACTTGGGCAAGCGCATTCAACAACAATTCGCTCAATTCCCTGCGTGTGGCACAGTCGGCCGAAAAAGCATGCTGAAGCGCCCTGTGTTCGCTCAGGGGTTTGCTCCCGCCTCCTGTGGCCCTGGCGTTTCCGCCAGAGTGGATGGCCTCCGCGGTTGTGGTGACATGTTCTGACGCGTTCGGTTGACGTTGCAGTTCCGTCCACATGTGTTCCTGCAGGTTGTTGAACTGTTCCTCGCCGTAGAGGTTGCGGGTGATGACCGGCATCAACAAGACGTTCATGGTGTAATTCATATAAAGCGTCGCGCACGCGTTGTCATTGTCCATTGTCCTGGTGCCTGGCGTAGCGCTGTGTCAAAAAATCATCCCTTCATGATTGGCCTTGAAAGCCGTACTGACATGCCTGAAGTCTTCGTTCCCGCAAACAACATGACACGGTTCTAAGAATCGGCTCGTGCTCCACTTGCGCCACGCCCCTCGGACATCGAATGACGTCACGTCGAAAGCAGGGTCAGCTGCGCCAGGATTCGGCGGAACCGTCGCGGCTGCCGCCGCGGCCATCGCAGGGAAGCGAGTGGCTCACGGGGATACACGCGCGCACTGTCACGCGTGGGGCGAAGCACGGGCTCCACTGCCATGAACATGTGATAAGAGCATTCCCTGGAAGACGCGATACTTGAGCCAAACGCCGTCGACGGGAGCAACGCCGAGTTCCCAAGAATCCTAACATCAACTGGCTGCATAACTTCTGCTTCCACTGCCATGTTGTACCCGTCCCAGACATGCAGGCCAGCATTATTACGCCTCTCCCTACTCCACCTCATCCTCCCCCTCATTCCGTTCCTCCACCTCCGCCTCCTCCTCCTTCTCCTCCTATTCCTCTTCCTCCTCATTCCTCCTCTAGCTCTCTGACCCCCGCCTGCCTGTGAGGTTGTGCCAGAAAACTGGAGCTCAACACAAGCCAACACAAATGCGGCGAGAAAGCGGAACGCGGGAGGCCCGAACCAGGAGCTATCCCTGACCAAGCCCCGCCCTGATAGCTCGGGGCTCGAATGTCCTGCCCTCGATCTTCTCCGACTGCGACATGAAGGCGCAGTATGCAACGTAGAGGCTGAACATCAGCAGAGCCTCCGGCAGTGCGGCGCTCGCTAGGCGGGGCCGAGGAGGGTCAGCGACGGAGGAGCAGGTGGCCCCACAGGTTCCCAAATGGCCCGGAGACGACCAAAAAGTGCCCTGATGGGGCACCCGACCAAGACAACCCAACAAGACCCCGAGACAAGCCCAGTATGGCTCAAGAGAGCTACAGGAAAACCCCAAGAAGGGCAGGACAAGGAGAAGGGAGGTTGAAAGAGGGGGGAGAGGAACAAAGGGGAGGGGAGGTGGATGACGATGACGGAAACAACGAAAGACACCCCAACACGACGTGGAAGAGCTCGCCAACAACAACACGGCGTTCGCTCGCCAGCAACAAGACCACCATCGCCACCACCACCAACAACACCACAACAGCAACAACAACAACACCACCACCAACAACAGCAGCAACAACACAACATCACCAGCACCACCAACAACAACGGAAACGGCAAAGACAACAACAATTCCAACAACAACAACAATCACGACAGCATCAACAACACCAACAACACCAACAACAACAACAACAACAACAACAACAACAACAACAACAACAACAGCAGCCGCAGCAGCAGCAACAGTAACGACAGCAACAACAACAACCACAACCACAACCACAACCACAACCACAACCACAACAACAACAACAACAACAACAGCACACCAACAACAACTACAGCCATCTTAAAGAGTATTCGTTCAACCTGCCCGCGTCATTCAACACGTACATCCCAAACTCTCGGTGCCCGCCCGTTCCGTCTTCGATCGCATCCCACTGTGGGTATATCTTCCTTACCTGCCGCGTGTAATTGTTGCAGCCCCTGAAACAGTGAAGCGAAGACGGATGGAAGGGGGAGGGAAATCAGGTTGGATCACGGGAGAATCGGGAGAAGTTCGGAGCAGGAAACACGTGGCACAACAAGACCGGCCCACCGGGCGGGTAGATCCCAACGGGCGGGTCGGGAAGGCAGGCCCAAGCGGCCAGGTCGAGAAGGCGTGTTGCTGAAGCGTGGGTACTGCATGAATCGCGAGGAGAACTCGAGCGACATCGCGATTCCCTAAGAAATCGGGAGAAAGGCCACAGCGAGAGCGGGACTCCTGAATGTCGAGGGCGCGGCGTCCGAGTAATTTCGGGAAAACTCCCACGCGAGAGCGCGATTCCTGCATACCTCAAGTCCTGCGTGAGAGCGCGATGTTGGAATCAACTGTGAGGAAATATCAGGCGGGAGCCGTTGTTGTTGTTCGGGGCCCAACTGCGCAGTTTGGTGACACCAACCACCCTGATAAAAAAGGGTGCGAGCCCCGAGGGGGGCACTTCAACTGAAAATGATCCTGGCGAGGTACCCAACCACATGCACTTGTGAGTGCCGCGTTGTGGGTACCGCTCTCGGTGGAGCTCCCTACGGAGGCAGGACCCCCGTGAGGGGTGTGCCGAAATGGGCGGGGGGGCGCACGCGGGCCCTTGCCGCGGGGGCCTTCGGTGGAGCTCCCTATGGAGCCACGATGCTCGAGAGGGGTGTGCCGAAATGGGCGCGGGGACGCATGCGGACCCTGCCGCTGGGACCTTTGGTGGAGCTCCCTATGAGGCAACGATCCTCGTGAGGGGTGCGCCGAAATAGGCGGGGGGACGCATGCTGATGCTGGGGCCTTCGGTGGAGCTCCCTATGGAGCCACGATGCTTGAGAGGGGTGTGCCGAAATGGGCGCGGGGACGCATGCGGACCCTGCCGCTAGGGCCTTCGGTGGAGCTCCCTATGAAACAACGATCCTCGTGAGGGGTGCCGAAATGGGCGCGGGGACGCAGGCGGACCCTGCCGCTGGGGCCTTCGGTGGAGCTCCCTATGGGGCCACGGTCCTCGTGAGGGGTGTGCCGAAATGGGCGGGGGGACGCATGCGGACCCTGCCGCTGGGGCCTTCGGTGGAGCTCCCTATGGGGCCACGGTCCTCGTGAGGGGTGTGCCGAAAAAGGCGGGTGGACGCATGCGGACCCTGCCGCTGGGGTCTTCGGTGGAGCTCCCTATGAGGCGACGATCCTCGTGAGGGGTGTGCCGAAATGGGTGCGTGGACGCATGCGGACCCTGCCGCTGGGGCCTTCGGTGGAGCTCCCCATGGGGCCACGATCCTCGTGAGGGGAGTGCCGAAATGGGCGGGTGGACGCATGCGGACCCTGCCGCTGGGGCCTTCGGTGGAGCTCCCTATGAGGCCACGATCCTCGTGAGGGGTGTGCCGAAATGGGCGGGTGGACGCATGTGGACCCTGCCGCTGGGTCCTTCGGTTGAGCTCCCTATGAGGCGACGATCCTCGTGAGGGGTGTGCCGAAATGGGCGGCTGCCGCTGGGTCCTTCGGTTGAGCTCCCTATGAGGCGACGATCCTCGTGAGGGGTGTGCCGAAAAGGGCGGGTGGACGCATGCGGACCCTGCCGCTGGGGCCTTCGGTGGAGCTCCCTATGAGGCGACGATCCTCGTGAGCGGTGTGCCGAAATGGGCGCGGGGACGCATGCGGACCCTGCCGCTGGGTCCTTCGGTTGAGCTCCCTATGAGGCGACGATCCTCGTGAGGGGTGTGCCAAAAGGGCGGGTGGACGCATGCGGACCCTGCCGCTGGGGCCTTCGGTGGAGCTCCCTATGAGGGCGACGATCCTCGTGAGGGATGTGCCGAAATGGGCGCGGGGACGCATGCGGACCCTGCCGCTGGGGCCTTCGGTGGAGCTCCCTATGGGGCCACGGTCCTCGTGAGGGGTGTGCCGAAATGGGCGGGGGGACGCATGCGGACCCTGCCGCTGGGTCCTGCGGTTGAGCTCCCTATGAGGCCACGATCCTTGTGAGGGGTGTGCCGAAAAGGGCGGGTGGACGCATGCGGACCCTGCCGCTGGGTCCTTCGGTGGAGCTCCCTATGAGGCGACGATCCTCGTGAGGGGTGTGCCGAAATGGGCGCGGGGACGCATGCTGACCCTGCCGCTGGGGCCGTCGGTGGAGCTCCCCATGGGGCCACGGTCCTCGTGAGGGGTGTGCCGAAATGGGCGGGGGGACGCATGCGGACCCTGCCGCTGGGTCCTTCGGTTGAGCTCCCTATGAGGCGACGATCCTCGTGCGGGGTGTGCTGGAATAGGCGGGGGGACGCATGCGGACCCTGTCGCTGGGGCCTTCGGTGGAGCTCCCTATGAGGCGACGATCCTCGTGAGGGGTGTGCCGAAATGGGCGCGGGGACGCATGCGGACCCTGCCGCTGGGGCCTTCGGTGGAGCTCCCTATGAGGCGACGGTCCTCGTGAGGGGTATGCCGAAATGGGCGGGGGGGCGCATGCGGACCCTGCCGAAGGGGGCCTTCGGTGGAGCTCCTTACGGGGCCCCATTCCTCGTGAGGGGTGTGCCGAACTGGGGGGGACGCGTGCGGACCCTGCCGCTGGGGCCTTCGGTGGAGCTCCCTATGAAACAACGATCCTCGTGAGGGGTGCCGAAATGGGCGCGGGGACGCATGCGGACCCTGCCGCTGGGGCCTTCGGTGGGGCTCTCTATGGGGCCACGGTCCTCGAGAGGGGTATGCCGAAATGGGCGCGGGGACGCATGCGGACCCTGCCGCTGGGGCCTTCTGGGGGCTTCGGAAGCTTCCTATGGGGCCACGAAGCGCTTTACTGGGTGGGTGAAATCGCAAATTTGGTTTTCGGGACGCATGCGGAGGGTCCCACTGGGGCCGTCGGTGGGCCCCCCGATGGGGCCACGAAGCGCGGTGTTGGGTGTGCGGGACGCATGCGGACGGCAGCACTGTGACCTTTGGTGGGGCTCCCTATGGGGCCAGGAAGCGCTGTATTGGGTGGGCGAAGCGCAAGGAGGAGGGAGGAGGGGGCCACGAAACGCTGTACTGGGTGTGCGGGACGCATGCGGACGGCAGCACTGGGACATTTGGTGGGGCTCCCTATGGGGCCACGAAGCGCTGTACGAGGTCGGTGAAACGCAGGGAGGAGGAGGAGGGGGAGGAGGGGGAGGAGGGGAGGAGGGGGAGGAGGGGGAGGGAGGGGGAGGAGAAGGGGGAGAAGGAGGAGGGAGGGAGGAGGGAGGAGGGAGGATAGGAGGGAGGAGGGAGGTGAGGAGGGAGGAGGGAGGAGGGAGGAGGGAGGAGGAGGAGGAGGAGGAGGAGGAGGGAGGAGGGAGGAGGAGGAGGAGGAGGAGGAGGAGGAGGAGGAAGAGGAGGAGGTGTGAGGACGCGGGGCGCTGTCTCTTCAAAACGAGGACCCAACACCACAGGATGGTTGGGGACTCCCATGGTTACAGGATATGGGAGCAAAAGCAGTTAGTTCTTTTTGATATGTGAGAACTCAGCAACAACAGCAATACGGATAAAGCTAAGACTGTTCGCTCTTACGTGCTCGCATTCCATGCAACACGTATTGCCCGAATCCTCGGTGCCCGCCCTATTCGTCTTCGATCGTACCCCCTGTTGGGGGTTTAGCTTCCCTACCTCCCGCGTGTGATTGGCGCAGACATTAATTAGCCTGGCGAAGGACCCAACCATATGCAGTTGAGAGTACCGCAATTGTGAATATCTTCTTCGGTGGCGCTCCCTATGGGGCCACGAGCCGTATGAGGGGTGTGCCGACATGCGTGGCAGTGTACACAACACGAGCGAAGACGATAAGTCCGACTATGAAAGCTTGAGCGCGTGCGAGTCGGATCGCGAGCGAGTCTGATTATGAATGAATCTGCGCGCGATTGATTCTATTCGCATGAATGCGTGCATGGATACGCCCAGTGTAAATGTATGTATACGACTGTGAACAGTTTGGGTCTGCGTGACTCTCGGTACTCGTGACTCTGAGCGTCGCCTCTGCAGGGGGCTTCCCTGGGAACCCCGACGGCAGCGCCCGCGCGCCGCGACGCCCATGTCGGCACGCCACACACCTGGTGTGCGGGACGCATGCGGACGGCAGCACTGGGGCCTTCGGTGGAGCTCCCTGTGGGGCCACGAAACGTGTGAGGGGTGTGCCGAAATGGGTGTGCGGGACGCATGCGGACGGCAGCCATGGGGCCTTCGGTGGAGCTCCCTATGGGGCCACGAAACGTGTGAGGGGTGTGCCGAAATGGGTGTGCGGGACGCATGCGGACGGCAGCACTGGGGCCTTCGGTGGAGCTCCCTGTGGGGCCACGAAACGTGTGAGGGGTGTGCCGAAATGGGTGTGCGGGACGCATGCGGACGGCAGCCATGGGGCCTTCGGTGGAGCTCCCTATGGGGCCACGAAACGTGTGAGGGGTGTGCCGAAATGGGTGTGCGGGGCGCATGCGGACGGCAGCACTGGGGCCTTCGGTGGAGCTCCCTGTGGGGCCACGAAACGTGTGAGGGGTGTGCCGAAATGTGGTGTGCGGGGCGCATGCGGACGGCAACCATGGGGCCTTCGGTGGAGCTCCCTGTGGGGCCACGAAACGTGTGCGGGGTGTGCCGAAATGGGTGTGCGGGACGCATGCGGACGGCAGCACGGGGGCCTTCGGTGGAGCTCCCTGTGGGGCCACGAAACGTGTGAGGGGTGTGCCGAAATGGGTGTGCGGGACGCATGCGGACGGCAGCCATGGGGCCTTCGGTGGAGCTCCCTATGGGGCCACGAAACGTGTGAGGGGTGTGCCGAAATGGGTGTGCGGGACGCATGCGGACGGCAGCACTGGGGCCTTCGGTGGAGCTCCCTGTGGGGCCACGAAACGTGTGAGGGGTGTGCCGAAATGGGTGTGCGGGACGCATGCGGACGGCAGCCATGGGGCCTTCGGTGGAGCTCCCTATGGGGCCACGAAACGTGTGAGGGGTGTGCCGAAATGGGTGTGCGGGGCGCATGCGGACGGCAGCACTGGGGCCTTCGGTGGAGCTCCCTGTGGGGCCACGAAACGTGTGAGGGGTGTGCCGAAATGGGTGTGCGGGACGCATGCGGACGGCAGCCATGGGGCCTTCGGTGGAGCTCCCTATGGGGCCACGAAACGTGTGAGGGGTGTGCCGAAATGGGTGTGCGGGACGCATGCGGACGGCAGCATTGGGGCCTTCGGTGGAGCTCCCTGTGGGGCCACGAAACGTGTGAGGGGTGTGCCGAAATGGGTGTGCGGGACGCATGCGGACGGCAGCCATGGGGCCTTCGGTGGAGCTCCCTATGGGGCCACGAAACGTGTGAGGGGTGTGCCGAAATGGGTGTGCGGGACGCATGCGGACGGCAGCACTGGGGCCTTCGGTGGAGCTCCCTATGGGGCCACGAAACGTGTGAGGGGTGTGCCGAAATGGGTGTGCGGGACGCATGCGGACGGCAGCACTGGGGCCTTCGGTGGAGCTCCCTGTGGGGCCACGAAACGTGTGAGGGGTGTGCCGTGGGGCCTTCGGTGGAGCTCCCTGTGGGGCCACGAAACGTGTGAGGGGTGTGCCGAAATGGGTGTGCGGGACGCATGCGGGCGGCAGCCATGGGGCCTTCGGTGGAGCTCCCTATGGGGCCACGAAACGTGTGAGGGGTGTGCCGAAATGGGTGTGCGGGACGCATGCGGACGGCAACACTGGGGCCTTCGGTGGAGCTCCCCGTGGGGCCACGAAGCGTGTGAGGGGTGTGCCGAAATGTGTGTGCGGGACGCATGCGGACGGCAGCCATGGGGCATTCGGTGGAGCTCCCTGTGGGGCCACGAAACGTGTGGGGGTGTGCCGAAATGGGTGATGACGATGACGATGACGACGATGACAATGACGATGATGATGATGATGATGACGATGATGACGATGATGATGATGATGCTGATGATGATGATGCTGATGATGATGATGATGATGATGATGGGAGGAGGGAGGAGGGGGAGGAGGAGGAGAGGAGGTGGGACGCGGGGCGCTGTCTCTTCAAAACGAGGACCCAACACCACAGGATGGTTGGCAAAAACATGAGGATTTAGGACGGATGGAAGAGGGAGGGCGGAGGATAGAGCACGAGAGAGATTAGCAAGAGGGAGGCCAGGAGCAGAACATACGTGGCAGAACCAGACGGGCAGATCGGGCAGGTAGACCCTAACAGGCGGGTCGGGCAGGCGGGCCCAGGCGGCCCGATCGAGCAGGCAGAATACCGAAGCGTGACCATGAATCGCGAGGAGATCTCGAACCATAGCACGATTCCCAAGTGAATCATGAGAAAGGCCCGAGCGACAGCGTGATTCTTAAGAGTTGGAGGCGCGATGCGTACATGAATAGCGAGGACGTCCCACGAGAGAGAGAGAGAGTGAAAAAGAAAAAGAGATCGATGTCTGCATACATTCCCTACAGGCCGGGCCCCGGCATGTGGCGGGGCACCCGCGGACCGTCGGCCTCGCCAGCGGCAGCGCTGATCGGCGGCAACCCGACTCCAAGAGGGACGGACAGGGGACTGACCACGACGACGACGGCGACGACGGCGGCGACGACGACGAGCGAAAGCAAGAGCACGAGCGAAAGCGAGAGCGACAGCGGGGCCACGACGGGCTGGAGGTGGGCCACGAAAGGCGACAGCAGGGCCACTAAGGGCAAGCGTATGAGGCCACGAAGGGCGCGAACGAGCGGGGGCCACGAAGGTCAGATAATACGGGACCACAGAGGGCAACGACGGGGCCACTGATGGTAGCAACGGGGCCACGTAGGGCAGCGAGGGGGCCGCAAAGGGCGACAGCGGGGCCACGAAGGGCATGCATATGGGCCACGACAGGCGCCAACGAGCGGGGGCCACGAGGGGCATACGTATATTGAGCAGCAGAGGGCAAGGACAGAGCCACTGAGGGTAGCAACGGGGCGCCACGAAGGGCAGCGAGGGGGCCACGAAGGGCTGCAACGGGGCTACGAAGGGCAGCGAGGGGACCACGAAGGGCTGCAACGGGGCCACGAAAGGCATCGAGATCCCGATTCCTAAGTAAGCTGTGAGGGAGTCCTGGGCGTGAGCGCGACTCCTGGGCGCCTGAGTGTCGGGAGCGCGGCGCTTGAGGAAATTGCTGAGAAGTCCAACGCAAGAGCGCGATTCTCACGTAAATTGCAAGCAAGTCTCCAGCGAAAGCGCGACTCCAGAACGCCGAGAGAGCGATTCCTGAATAAATTGGAAGGAAGTCCCAAGCAAGCCCGCGGTTCCCGAGTAAAATGCAAGTAAGTCTCAGGCGGGTGCGGAGGCTTAGCTAAATTGTGAAGACGTCTCAGGCGGGAGCCGTTGTTGTTGTCAACCGGGGGCCAGGGGCACAGTTTGAGCCTAGCGACTTTCCCTGCTAAAAACAAGGTGCGAGCCCAGGGGGAAGCACTTCAATTGAAAAACACAATGATCACCGGAGGGGGGGATCAACAAGAACTATTCTTCAGTAGTGGGAGCAACAGCAATCATTTTAAGACTGTTCGCTCTTGCTGGCACGCGTGCCTTGCTGTCTGTATACCCCAACCCTCGATGCCCGCCCAATTCGTCTTCGACTGCACCCCCTTTCGGAGAGAATATCTCCCTTGCCGGCCACTGACTGAAGTACGAAAAAAACTCTCGAACGAGAGCGCCGTTCCTGAGTTCGGGGGCCTCTCTGGCCAGGGGCTCTAGGAATACAGATGGAGAAGTATACAACGGGCGCCCCTGTCGCCGTGTCTGGGCCTCAGGCAACTTGCCAGAGATACAAGAAAAGCCTTGAGCAAGAACGCCACTCTTGAGTTCGGGGGCCTCTCCGGCAAGGGCCTTTGCGAATACATCTTGAGGAAGTATCAAACGAGAGGTCTTGACGTCGTAGTTGGGAATCCACCAATTTGACTGACGTGCACGAAAATCTCGAGCGAGAGCGCCGTTCCTGAGATCTGGGGCCTTCCTGGCCAGGGGCTCTCGGAGTACATCGTGAGGAAGTATCGAGCAGTAGCCCTTGTCGTCGTGGCTGAGCCTCTGAGGGCCCACATTTGCACTCAAGCCAACGCTCGCGCGGGAGCCTCGTTTTCAGAGAGTATGTAGCCGGCGTCGAGGCGAGAGAGCGCGGAACCGTTTCCGGAGGTCAACCATAATTATTCTCGAAGAATGAATATTCAATCATGTTAATAATACGGTTAATAGCAACAACAATAACATCCCCAACAACAGCAACAACAACAAAACCAACACCAACAACAACACCGCCACCAACCAACAACGACAACAAACACGATCATGTTCAAAATTGTGCCGTAACTTACGGATACGGTGGGTTCTTGCGTGGCCACTCGCATAACCACCCAACGAACTACGATGATAATCTTTAGGGAGGTATGACACGACCGCCACAATTCGGGGGCGCGCAAACATGAATTGGCGATCCATGTATTTGGCGCGCGGTCGCCAAATCCATGGATCGGGGGAGGTGCCCTCCCCAAAATGCGGCCGGTGCCGCCTTGTCTGGCGTCGGAAATCCGTGATTTCCCATGGAAGCGGGACCCGGCGCTAATCCACGCCTCCTTGACCCATTGTCGCGATCGCCTGAACATGTAGAAGAGGATGTGCCCTCCATCCCGTGCAGGCGTTGCAGCATGCCACGTCATGGTCCTTATTAAGACTGCGGGCCTCCCAGAAAAAACGGGAACGCCGTCCTCTCGAGAGGGAGGCGCCCTCCATCCGCGCCGAGAAATGCGACACCATTCTGACATCCCACCAGCGCTCTGGGCGGAGGTGGCACGGAGGCCGTTCCGCGGCTTCGTGTCGTGTCGACCCCGGCGTTGGTTCCTGACGCCGTGGGGATGGCTCAACCTTGAACGATCGGCCGTTTCTAAAAAGTCAGATCGTTCAACAACGACCGATTCTGGATCGCTGGCGGCGTTCAACGGTGAACGCTGGCGGCGGGGCCGCCGTCGGTCGACACGACACGAACCTGCCGTGCAGCCGGGGCGCGCATCAAGAAGCCATGTGCTCATCGCCGTGTGCTTGAGCCATATGTTTTCCTCGCTCCACGAGCGGCGCGGCGACTTTCACACAAAACGTTGAAGGAGCTGCTGCGCTCGGGGTGCTGTGGGTTTCCCAATCGGGTGCACCTCGCCCGCGGACTTTTCAGGGCTGGGCTTCTGGCGAGGGTTCCTTACGGCCGCGCCCGCATTGTAAAAACGAGCTTTCGCTGCCCCCTCTTCGGGGACGGGTTCATCATCCTTCCTTCCAATCCGCCAACCCCCCGTTCGCAAGGGGCGACAGGGCGCGTGAGGCGTTTGGCTGTCCCCTCTCCCTGTCCCCCTCACCCAGGCTCCAAAATCCAAGTAGAATTGGGGGAGGCCCGGGGGGGGGATCCGCGGGGGGTAAGGGGTGGGTCTCCGGGCTACCCAGCGCACCCCCCTGGGCATCCAGACCCTCCAAGTCTTCACTCCGTGGCCTCCAAGATGGCCAATATTCCATCACAGTTTGCACAGGCTGGGCTCCATCATGCCGAGGAGGCATCAAACACACCCAAGGTAGCCTCACGACGGCCCAAGAAGCCTCCAAGACGCCCGAAGAGAGAAGCACCAAGACGGGCCCCAAGGGGCAAACGACTTCTCAATGCCAACGAAAAAAAATGATTGTTAGCATGTTCTCCTTGGTTCAACAGGGTCAAAAACTGACCAAAAGGCCCAAGACGGCCCCGAAGACGCCCAAGAAGGCCCCGCAAGGCCTCTAGAGGGTCCCAAGAAGGGAAGTTGAATTGAAATTTCGAGCCCTCTGCCCCAAGAGGAAACCCGAGACCGCCAGCAGGCGCCCAAGAGACATCCAAAAAGCCCCAAGAGGCGCATAAGAGGCCCCCAAACGGTCCTGCAGAGGCATCATAACTGCCTACAAGAAGCTCCCAGAGGCTTCTCAAGAGACCCTATTGGCCTGCAGGGAAGCTTCTGGCTGGCTCACAAGCCAGGCACGGTGGCGTCATTTGCCGAAGGCCACTGGACTGAAAACGAAAGCTTCAACGAGGCTCAGACGAATGGCAAAACGATGACTCCTTGTCGGCGGGATGGCGTGGCCATCGGCCGGAATAAGTAAGTAGAAACATGATGCAGGAAGGCGTTGAAAATATATTGGGTGTACGCCCGCCCCCTAAAGAAGACGGAATAGGTGAAGCTACTCGGTCATTTAAGTAGGAAGGCGCTTAAAGTAGATTGGAATATGGGAATCCACAAATACCTACTTCAACGACCGATTGGTCAGCCTTTTGAATCAAAGTTCGGGTCTCTGACCTCGAACCTCGGTCGTGCTCCAGCCCACCCCGTAGGCGGCCGCAACAGCGCGGCGACGGCCGCTGCCGGCCACGAGTGAGGGGGGACGACAGGCGGGGCCAGAGCCAGGGGTGAACATTGACCTGGAATTTCGGACGCCCAAAATGGGAACGGAAAACAAGGTACACTGCCAAAGCAACACATGTTGTCCAAAACCAACAGCGGCCTCTGTTGGGCGGGCGGCTTCCTGTTTTCAGAGAGCAGCGTCCGCGGCGGCGCGGCCAGCGAGTCCTGTTCAGAGTGAACAGGAACTGCTCTTGGGCATCGTGCCCATTCTTTCCGCGCCCATCTCGATCCTCCCGAAGAATTGGCAAAACTTCTGACTACCTACCAGACCACCCCAACCCAACCCGAAGACCCGAATTTGACCCGAATTTCGGGTTGGGGGGGTACGGATACCATGTTTTTTTCAACGTTCCCCGACCCCCCCTCCCTGGAAATCGAGGATAAATTTGGGCCTTCGGGTTGGGTTGGGGTGGTTTGGTGGGTGGTGAACTTCGCCGATGGACCGGCGACCGGCCCCGTATGGCAAAGCCGCACGACCCTGGGCAGGATGCACCATCGGGCCCCCGCCGGCGATGGGTGGGCGGCCGAGGGCTGGTGCATCCCCCCTGAGCCTATCCTGATGTCGGGCATGTCCCGCTACAGGGGGATTTTCGAGGAAAAATAAAAATACCCCCAAAATACCCCAACATATCCAAAAGTACCCCAAGAATAGTCCCCAGACTATCTTTGGACTATTGTTTGACTATTCTTGGGGGTACTTTTTATTTTTCGTCGAACATCTCCCTGCAGGGGGACAGGGCCGACTTAAGCCTATCCCCCCGAGCGTTGCCCCCTGGCTTGCGCGTCATCGCTCGGCTCTCTGACGGCCGTTCAGAGCGAACCGAGCACCCCCGGAACGCTCGCGGCGAGGCGCAGCTGTGGGAAGGCATCCAACAGGCTGGGAAGCCGCCGAGAAGCGACGAAAACACCCAGAAGCCTCGAACCCCGACCCCCCCAACGCTGCCCGCCCGGAAACGCTCAATCTCGGCGAGGCGCAGCTGCTGGAGGGCATCCCGAGGCTGGAAGGTCGCCGAGAAGCGACGAAACCGCCCAGAAGCTCGAACCCCGACCCTCCCAGCGCTGCCTCTGAACCACCAGCGCCGCCCTGGAATGCTCTCGGCGAGGCGCAGCTGCCAGAGTGGCATCCCGAGGCTGGGGCGCCGCCCAGAAGCGACGAAACCACCCAGAGGCCTCGAACCCGGAACCCCTCAAAGTTGCCGCCCGGAAGCGCTCAATCTCGCCGAGGCGCAGCTGCGGAGGCATCCCGAGCTTGGGAAGTCGCCAAGAAGCGACGAAACCGCCCAAAGGCTCGAACCCCGAACCTCCCAATGTTTCCCCTGAACCACCAGGGCCGCCCATGAACGCTCGCGGCG
The DNA here is from genome assembly GCA_963575745.1 of Prorocentrum cordatum. NCBI lineage: Eukaryota > Dinophyceae > Prorocentrales > Prorocentraceae > Prorocentrum > Prorocentrum cordatum. Next base: position 690,860 of record CAUYUJ010016616.1, read on the forward strand.
AGGCGCAGCTGCCAGAGGGGCATCCCGAGGATGGGAAACCGCTGAGAACCGACGAAAACGCTCAGGAGCCTCTAACTCTGACCCTCCTATGTTGTGTTGCATCTTCGGGGGACTGTGTCTGTGCCGTCGCGCTCCTAATCGCGTCGAATCCGTGTCGACTCCATGTCGGACACGCCGAATCCGCGTCAATTCCACCTCGAATCGACGTCGAATCCACTCCAAGTCCGCGTCGAGTCCGCATCGGGCACAGGAAAAGACACCAACTTTGGGGACAGACGAGGCACCCCGAAGATGCAACTCAACCACTAGCGTTGCCCCTGAACAACCAGCGCCGACCCAAAACGCCCTCGGCGAGGCGCAGCCGCCGGAAGGCATTCCGAGGCTGGGAGGCCGCCGAAGAACTGACGAGAACGACCAACAAAAGCCTCGAGCCCGGAGCCCCCTCCCCCTATAGCGTTGCCCCCGAGCCGCCTGCGCCGCTGCGCCAAAAAGACGCTGGGTTGGGCCGTCAGCCCTGGGGGCACGGCGCGAAATACGAGCACCGGTACTCCGGATTGCATGGCAAAAAAGGGGGGGGGGATTCGGGAGTTCTGATTTCTGGGGGGTCTGACTCTTTGGTTTGGTTTAAAGGGAGAGGTCCGATTTGGGGGTTTCTGATTTGAGCCGTCCTGGAATGTTCCAGGAGGGGTCTGGGATCAAGGCCGTGTTTTCATGACTGGTCTGTGGGGGGGAGGGGGTCGGAGATGGCTCGGATGGGAGGTTTGTGGCCCCGACCCTTTTATCAGGAAGTTCTGAATGCGGTGAGGGCATTAGAGACTCTTTGGTGTCCCCAAACGTGTGGTGACAGACCTGGCGGCGACCTCGAAATCCGCAAAGACCTCACCACATGGTCCGTCACCTCACGGTTTTGGGACCCTGGAGGCCCCAACCGCCCGAGACATCCTCGGAAAACGACCCAAGTCCCAAAACCGTGCGGTGACCCCAAACCCCCACCGACTCACCACACGGTGTGGTCACCACCCATTTTGGGGGCCCCCGAGACACAACCCTTGGAGAAGGAAGCCCAGGTCTGGATCCTCCTGGGCACACTCCTCCACGAACGCCCCCACCCAACAGCAAATGTTGTCCAAACCCAACAGCAGTCGCTGGCGTGCAGGCGACTCTCTGCCTCGAACGTGACACCGTCTGCGGCAACATCGGCGGCGGGTCCTGCGCAAAGTGGGCGGGAGCTACTATCGATGCATCCCCCCCGGCCTATCTCCTTCAACACTGCCCCTCGGGAAAGGGGCCTCGTACCACTCTATCACCTGGTCGTAGAAGCAGACCACCAGCACCGCGAGGTCCACGATGTAGAAGGCCGAGTCGCGCGCTAGGGGGTACGCCTCTGGAGGCCCCCCGGCCACACGGGTCTGTGCCCAGGCGCGCAAGAGGAAGGAAGGGGAGAACGTAGGGGAGGAAGGCAGAAGTCTTCGTTGGCCCTCACACCCTCATCACAATACTTGGAGCTTTGAAGGACGCGGGAACGCTCTCATGAGGCCAGGCTTTCCAGTTGTGGCATATCTCGCTCAGGCAAGGCAGATGGTCAACCTGGACTTGGTGAGCGCTTGACCGCTTGATGAGGGGGAGGAATAGGAGGAAAAGGGGCCTGCAGGCAGAGGAGGGTGGTGGTAGTGGAGGGGTGTCAACCCACGCCAGAGAAGGAGGATGGAGGGGGAGGAAGAGGAGGGCCTACGCAGGTCTCCTGCGCGAGAGCTGGAGTCTTGTCGAGGGCCGCTTGATCGAGCACCCCGACGAGGAGGAAGAGGATAATGAGGAGGGTGGCGGATGATGGAGCAGGGGAAAAGGCCGCCCAGGAATCTCGGGGGCGTCCAAAAGGAGGGCAATCAAAGGGAAATGAGCACATCATGGCTCGAGGCATGTGCGCGGAAGGGAGAGGGGCCATAAAACCCAGGGAGATATCAAGGTCCCGGCCATGCTATCCCCCCTCTCCTTAGTCATAATCCCCCTCCTGGACGTCCCCGAAGGATGGAAGAGTGGAAGGCAGCCGCCTGGGCATCCCCCAGGGAGATTGGGAGAAGCTCTCAAAACCTTGTGAAGGGCAATCGGTCTTGGCGGAACGGCTGACTGTTCATGCAATGCTAAATTGCATGCTTCATTCCGTCAGAGAGGGATGGTCAGAAACCCTGGAGACGAACCGTCACAGACCCCCTTCCCCGGGGGGGACCCTCCCAGCTGGGCCCACACCCCAGACCGCTCACCTCCTTGCAAAACGATTCCAGACCAGACTGACGACCTACCAGACTTCCCCAACCCAACCCGAAGACCCGAATTTCGGGTTGGGGGGGGTAAAGGGTTCCACATGTGTTTTTTCGATGTTTCCCGACCCCCCCCCCACTGGAAATCGAGGGTAAATTTGAGCCTTCGGGTTGGGTTGGGGTGGTTTGGTGGGTGGTGACAGACTCTACCTTACCAAAACTACGCGGCACTTGTACTCATACGCCTCTCATCCTGCGAAATTGTGACCGACGATGGGGGAAGAGCCCCACTCCGTGACAGGGCGTATCCTGTACCATTATGTGTGTGGGCTCGGCTCTGGGCCTGAACTTAGCCCACAAAAGGCCGATAGGGAGCATTGGTACACCCGGTTTGAAAACTCTCGGCGAAATTTGAACAACACAATTGATGGGGTCCAAGTAGATGGGGTCGGATGATCGCGCCGCATCCGATGCATCAACGACGTCGGCACGGAGAACACCGGGCTCCAGATCGAGCCGCATCGCCGGTACATCGGCGATGCGGCGCGATCCTCAGACCCCAACTGCTCGAACCCCATCTTGGAAGCCTACGATACGAAGGAAACGGCCCCCTGCTTCAACGCCGCTGGCGCGCCGTGAGCAGTAGTCTGTCCTTTGCGAAGATGCCGCACATGCCTGCGCGGGCGACGCCAGCGCGGTCCCTCCTCTCCGCCAGAGCACATACATGTCGTTGCCAACACTATCCCTATCGGTAAATATGGCCATGCAAAACATAATAATCCTCCATCCTGGAGGCTGGTCGGCAATCTTCTTGGCATTCGAACTGACTGTCACCGTACCCGCAAACATTATCATGACGATCAACATTGTCGCCATCGCCTGTGCCGCCGCCCTTATTCTCATCACCATTATCATGAAATTCAGTCGCATGCGGGTTCGTAAGGCGTGCCCAAAACAGGGGGAGGCGAATCGTAAGGCCGCGAGGAAAGGGACGGGATTCAGTTTATTCAAGGGGGCGGTTATGATCAAGGGGTCCAAAGTAGCGACGCATCCCCTGGGCCTCTTGGGGGCCTCTTCGGGCATCTTGGGTGCCTCTTGGGGGTCTATCCGGACCCCTGGGGCCAAGAGCGCCCCAAGACGGCAGGACCCACAAAACCCTCGAGAAGCCCACCAACAAAAACACAAGAGGCATATCCTACTCCTTCTCGTCGTCCTCCTTCTTCGTCGCCTCCCCCTGCCTCTCTCAATCGTCCTCCTCCTGATGGCCCAGGATCTGCCAAACTGCCACATGTGCGGGCCGCCGTGGCGCCCGCTACGCGGGCTCGATTAATGTGCCTTGCTACGTCTTACGTTGTATTGCAGTGGACTGCATTGACTTGCGTCGCATGGCATTGCGTTGAGTCTGGACACCGCTGATCTGCAGACGCATCGGTGTGCACCAATGTAGCTGCAATGGTTCGCATTACACTGCCTTGCATTACGCGCTTGGTGTCTGGTGCATTGGTTGGACTTGTGCTGCATCGCTTTGCGTGGCATTGCTGTGCAGTGCCTTGCGCCCGATTGGATGTTATTGCATGTCTTTCAAGCGCATTGAGCATTGCAATTGCGCGGCTTTGCATCGCACAGCTGCGGTTTGCAATATCATACATTGACTTGCATCGTGCATTGCCTTGACCTGCTTTGAACTGCATTGGTTTGCGTCGTTTCGCACGGCCAGGCACCATTTCATTACATTGCATGTGCGCATGCGTTGATATGTGGAGCTTCAAGCCGCACTGTACTGCATTGTGTTGTAATGCTCTTGCCGAGCATTGGATTGCTTCGTATCGCGCTGCTTTGCATAGCATCTGCAATGCAACACACTTCCTGGTGCGTCAATGTACCTGTTCGCATTGACTTGCATTTGCTTTGCGTCATAATGCTCTGATCATTTGAATCGCTTCGCTGTGGGATGGAACTGCAATGCGACGCAACGCGTTCAAGCACCATGGCAGGGCAGTGCATTGTAACGATCTTCATTGTAACGCAACGCAGATGCAAGCAGCGCAATGCAGACAGAAACAAAACAACACAATGCATTACACAACACATGGCTCAACAATCACGACCATGGGGATGCAATGCTTACAATCAAATGCAATGCACCGGAACACTTCGCAGCGCACTGCACCGGAAGGCAAGCAACAAACATGATGCATTCAGATCAAAGCAACGCAACGCCATAACAAACGATAGACTGCTTCACTCAACGGCATAAGCTGAGGTGAGCATGGTTTCTCGTACGCGTGTAGCATATATCCGATGTCGCGATCAAGCATTACAGCCCTACGTAGCTCCTCAAGAAGACACGAGACGCACGATACACAACACATCCAGTATGTCGCCATGCACGTAAATCATGTGTCCCTGAAGCCTGGCCGTCACGACATGTCCATCCGCACGCATGCGCTGGTTCAACTGACTGCGGCATTGCCCTAAGAACCGTCGCCAAAAACAGTCCGCCACAGCCCGTATGCGGCATTAGAGATAGGGGAGCCCATGTGCGTGGGCATACCGATGACGAACAGCACGTTGAAAATGGCAGAACCCACGATGCAGGCGATTCCGACGTCGCTCGGGGAGTCCGACCTGGCTTCGCCCTCCTCCTCCTCCTCATCCTCCTCCTCTTGCTCCTTCCCCTCATCTTGCTCCTTCTCCTCCTCCTCCTCCTCCTCCTCCTCTCCTCCCCTATCCTTCTCCTTTCCTCCTCTCACTTTGTCGTTTGTATATACCGCCTCCTCCTCTCTTACTCACTCAGTTCCTTCCTCCCCTTCCTCGCCTTATCCTTTCCCCCCTCCTTGAACCGCTCTCCTCTTCGCCGTCATGTAGCGATGGTTTGCAGATTGCGGGTTGGTGCAATGTGTAATACGGAGTGCAGCTGCTCAGAAATTGGATTGCGCCACGCGGCCCTCCTCCTCCTCCTCCTTTCATCATACCTCCCTTTCACCATCCTTCGTCATCCATGCTCCCGCTTTCCTTCCTCCTCCTTCCTCATCTCCATCTTCCCGCCTCCTTCCTCCTCCTTTCGCAACCCTCCTCCCCCTACCCTCCTACTCTTCCTCCTAGTCCTCCTGTTTCTGCCTCCTCCTACTCCCGCTTCCTGCTCTCTTACCCCCTCCTCCTCCGGGGCTACTCACTTGTAGTCATAAGTATGTATGGGATCTGCAGTGTAGCATTGACAGGCCCCAGCCTAGTTAGATTTAGGCGTCTCGGGATCCGCATCAAGGCCCTCCAAATGTTCTGGGTTGCCGCAGGGACTGGAAAATCCCTCCCCGGGCCCCGCGAGCCTCGAGATGTTCGACGGAGGTCGGAGGCATCATCCGGTTCACCGATGCCCAATGCATGCGCGGCCCGGGTGGAGACAAGACGGCCTCACACCTGGACTACATCGCGCATGGCTACGCGCCCCAGCCGCACGCACAGCAAGTCACTCCCGTCCATACTGTACCAAGGACGCCGCACATAGCATTGATTAGTCAGTTCGTAAGATCCGGCGAGCAGCTTCACACCAGGACCATTAAGCTTCCCCGCCGACTACCTTCCGCCAGTCGCCCCGCGCAAAGCCCCGCCCCAGGATGCAAATCCAGCGCGGCCATGGCCCAACGGGCCGAGAAGGCCGCCAAGGGACGGGATCTCCAGGACAAAAGCTTTCAAGCTGTGTTAGGCGACCTCTGGAGGAATACCGACGACGCGGCTTCCACCCACGCAGGTGAATCGTCTGATGAGGAACGAGGCCCTCAGCCCTCAGCTTAACAAAGAGTCCGAGGAGGATGATCCTTGGGCCAGGGAGACTGTTTTCAGGCCTGCTACCACCTTCGCTGCAGCCGCGCCAGCTGCGTCAGAGCCACCCGAGGCCAGCGAGGAAAGAAGTGCTCCACACGGAGCAACCGCACTAGAGCGTTCTAATTCAGCCCAGCGCGAGATTCCCCTGTCACCTCCTCAAGCCCAAGGGTCGGAATCCACTTGAACAAGCCAAACAAGGGCCCTCAAGGCAGCCCAGCCAGACAGCAGCCGGCATTTTCCATCCCCAGCGATCTCTCGAATTAACATCATGAACAAACGGGGATGCTGGACCCCGACTGCTGCTGCCCTGCTGCTGCAGTTGCACACTCCGTAGATTTTAGGCTTAAACCTGACACCTCCACGCGCATTGGACGACTGTGCAGTTTTTGGGTCCTGGCTGGTGAGGGAACTATTCACGGCGACCATCAACAGCACCACCTCGGACGATCTCGGTCACATGAGCCCGAGTTTCGCGTTGCGACGGTGCGAGAAGCCAGCACCAGCGCACATCGATGCTGAGGGTTCTGAGCAGATCGCGGTGGACATGGCTACGCGCAACATTGCAGCACACCTACAGGCATCGTGCTCGGGGCAACGGCTGACGGCAGCTCCATCGACTACGCGAAGCGAAGAGTCGACGATTACAACAGGCGCATTCAGGCGCTGCAAGCACTATTCGCGACAGGGGCGACTTTCTCTGGCCGAGGTGGCTGGAGATGCTCGGAGCTGTTCGCGCCGCCCCTGCGGAGACACTCGTGGACTTCGCCGGCGCAGCAGGGAACTACGCTAGACGAACGCAACGGCGAGCTGTCTGCAGATCCATGCACGAGTTCAGAGAATGGGCGGAGACGTCTCCTGCCCTCCGCACACTCCACAGGTCTCAAGCCCCAGCCAGCCCAAGCAGAGTCGCGGCTAATCGGCGATTCACTTGGTCCCCCCCTGGGAACTGCTGGACCACAAGGTAGCCAGCAGGTGCCAGCCATGGGCCCCCGAGGGCAAACATATCACAAATATGACAGACCTCTTCGAACGGATCCAAGCTCGCATTCAGGACAATGTGTTGCCGCCGCTATCAGGAGATGATGTACGACGGGCCTTCCAACACCAACGGTCATCCACGTGACCTGGCGCTAACCGTTTGAGCAAACTATTTCTGCTACGGATCCCACAGGAGGCTCTGGAGGAATTGGCACGTCTTGTCAAACGCC
>CAUYUJ010016616.1:703144-845644 GCA_963575745.1 Prorocentrum cordatum
ATAGAGCATTCCAAACTCACCAACGTGTTGAAGAGGGGACATGACACTCAAGTTGATGGCATTGCCCTAACCATGAAATCCCCCGTCCTAGTTGGCCCCACCAAGGAGCGGACGCTGGCGGGGAGGGGAACAACCAAGAAATGGGACAAGTTGCAACCACTCTTTTGACGCATTCCGGGCATTCTTCAGGACGTCGCACGCACCTGCGGTACCAGTCCCAGCTGGGCATGCGAGGAGCCCCTCCGCGCCGACCGGCTGGTCGGGTTTGACTGGCACCGCCAGGAGGGGCAGCCCACCACCCTCCCTCCCTTCCCCCCCCCCCCCTCCCTCCTCCGTCTTCTCCCTCCGCGCCCCCCCCCCGCCCTTTCCTGCCGCTCCCCCCTGCCCCCCCCTCCCTGTCCGAGCGTCTCGGCGCACGCCTCGGGTGTGGCCCCAGCCGCGCCACAGGGTGTCGACCAGGGCGGTGAAGAACTCGGGGGCCGACCCGCCTGCGGCCATGAAGGTGGCCTCCCAGAGCGGCAAAGGGCGGGCACGAGGATCGAGAGCCGAGAAGCGAGGACTGAACTCCAGAATTCGATGGCGTATCCCTGCCCGTCAGGTTGAGGCTGGCAGGTTCCAAGACACGAGCTCCCGACCCGCCTCGGCCGCCCAACATACCGCCGCCACCAGGCTCCGAGGGCCCGGGGTGATCTGGAGGAAGAGGCGACGATCGAGGAGCGAACTTCAAGGTTCGAAGATTTTGGACGTCGTCCCCTGACATTGATTCCTGCTGACCCCCGTAACGTAACGGGATCGGGGGGGCATGCTTGTGCGCACGGCAGCCATGCCTGTCCACACCACAATGTGCCCCAGAACACTGCGCCATGCCTGTGGGGAACCGACCCCCCCCCCTCACGCGGTCGATACCATTGCGGGGAGAGCCCCCAGCGGACTTCACGGGTTCACCGATCTTTCTTTTTCGGCCGCATGGGGCGCCCTCGATTTTTGCACTTGGAACGCATCCCAAGATGCGTCAGGGGGTCGGCTTTGGACCCGTCCTGGACGAACCCCCCTCGCGTCGTGAATAATCACCACGGAAGGTTTGTCGTGTTTTCGGGCTCTAAACGGGCCCTTAGCAGGCCCTGGGGTCGTTCAAAAACTACGTTTGATGAAACACAAATCGAGTCGTCTGGGTATGACGACCCCATCCCCCCCGACATTCTGGACAAACGAATTGAAGCCCAACTCGGACTATACGGTGAGGGGCGTCCATCCTCGATGAAGGTGTGTTCGAATAGCCCCCCTGGGCGCATCCTGGAGTTACGATGGGGGTGCGTCGGATCTTCGAATTTCTTGAGTCGGCTCTGGACACCCTCCCTGGCGCACGGGGCGCGCCAGGAGCGGCGCTGGAGGCGCCGCCAGGCCGATCCAAGAAATCCGCGCTGACCTTCGAAAGTGTGTGTGAAGGTAGTTGTGCCTTGTCCGATCTCCCCCAAAGTCGACTCCCACCACCTCCTCCTCCGAGCCTCCTCCTCCGCCTCCCGAACCTCCTCCTCCTCCTCCTCCTCCTCCTCCCAAACCTCCTCGTCCCACTCCACCTCCTTGCTCCTTGCTCCGTGTTCCTCATCCGCCTCCTGCTCCTCCTCCTCCTCCTCCTCCTCCTCCTCGTGGAGCTCCCCACCCAAGCCGACCCCCGCGATGTCGGGGGAGACGCCCGTCTTCTCCGTAATGACGTCAAGCGCGGGCACCTCACCGGGCCCCCGCCGCCCGGGTCGTCCTCCGCGGCCCTCCGTCGTCTAACCCTCCCGCCTGCGTGACGGCACTCAAGACGAGCCCTCTCTCTTGAAGTAGTGCGATCGGGGCTGATTGGAGAGGACACGCGAGAGGACACCAGACCCTGCCGAGGGTCACCATTCCATAGGGATGCAGGAGGCATGGGTCGCGAAAGGTAGGACACACGGGTACCCTTGATTGAGCAGGGCGGACCTACTAATCAGCCCGGGGGGGCCGAGGATACGACAACCATGGCGTCATGCTAAGATTGGCTCAGAATATGCGTTCCAAAATTTCTGGAGTATCTAGCGGCCCTCGTTTCTGGAGTCCGTGCGGAAAACCGGACAACCTATGAGATCTCGGAATGCTTGGAAATATCTGAGCGTATCGTTATCCAGACCTCCTGTTCCTCTGGGAGCAGGAGGGACTCTGGTCACCCTCGCGTACAGGCATATCAAGGTTCGAGGATGGACCCTGCCTCCTCTTCGCCTCTTCGGGGTGGCCTCCCGGGGGCTCCTGGTCGCCACTGCTGGCTACGCCTGGACCTTCGAGCCAGAGCGCGCCCTGGAGCACATCTTGGCGGCGCGCACAAGGGGGTAGGGGGAGGGGGGAAGGCTTCTTGGAAGCAGGGTGCCTCTTAGAAGGCGCCGGCCTGTACATCTTTAGACGAGGCCCGCACCTTCTAAGAAGCAGGGGTGCTTCTAAGAAGGCCCACCCCCTCCCCCCACCCTCCTCTGCGCGTGGCCGAACCTCGGGGGACCGATCTTGCTGGCCCCCGGGCCGTGCCGCCCTCGCGCGTCGCGAGGACACCACCGCGGGAGGCTCTGGCTGACCTCCAGCCTCCCAGCCCCGGGGCCTGCCAGCCAGTGGCGCGCGGCCCTGGGAGATGACCAAACATCAGGGCTGGACCCAAACGGTGCTCTTCGCTCTCGTCCTGTCTTCGTTCTCCCTCGAGTTGTCTTGAATCCGCCTCTGCTGCGAAACGACCTCGAAACGCAAACGGCCCACGAGATCGCCAGAACACCGTGCAGGTCCAGCCCTGCCAGACATCAGGGGAGCGACGCTGGGACAAAATCTCGACTCCCGATCTTTGGGGGGGGATGGTGAGGCTCCGGCGGCAGCATCTTCGGCAGTGGACACACCTCCCTTTAGTAAACCTCCCCTTCGTGAAAACGGTCTGGGACCGAAACCGACGCACCTGGACCCGCAAAAATGACGGCCGCGACGCCCTCTCGCGAGCCGAAAACGGCCAATTCCTTAATCGACGTGTCAGGGTAGGAGGTCTGTCCACCCCCGGCATCTGTGCCACCAAGGTCCACGCGGCAGGCCACCTGGGGCGCCAACCGAGGTCGCAGGAGGCCCTGCGGAGCCCTGCGTGCGCAGACACGCGGCCCCAGGCCCCAGAAAGAAGAACGGGGGGGGGGGAAGACGACGGGAGGTGGAGGAGGAGGGGGAGGAGGAGGAGGGTGAGAAGCCTTTGCCCCTTCGTGCCTCCTCGCCTCCCTACAGGCAGGTCAGTCCAGACCAGGTCAACCCGAGTGCGCGCGGAGGCCGCACGCGTTTTACAGGTGGGGACGGCGTTGGAGAACTGCACAATGGCGCACACGATGTTGCTGGCAAGAAAACTACCGCGAATACATGCGGTCGACGAGTCTGCGGATTCATGTTCGAGAGTGGACATATCGATACGAGCGTGATATCGAAACGAGCAACCACATTTGAACCCCAACCCCACACAGGCCAGCGATCTGCACCAGCGGAGGCTCCCCTTGCGCACGCTCGCAACCTTTCCACCCCTGAACTACTGGTCCGACTCAACGGGCAATAGAGGCGGGGCTCACATGGGGCTGTCTATCCCCTCATCCTGAGGCGGAACGTTAGGGGGGTCTCAGGGGGGGGCATCGACCTGGAGTCGGCGACACATGGGCGATAGTTCGGCGGTAAGCCTCAAGGGGCGAGTCCGGACGGTCCTTGGCGGGGTGTGCGCTACCGGGCTGGTAAGGGCGATCAATGGGCGACTTGGGGTCGGTGCATTCCTCCCTCAGCACTACTCCCCTTGACGTTGCCCCTCACTTCCTCAAACCTGCTCCCCCCCGCTCCCACGAAGAACTCGTCGCACACGATCATCAAGGCTAGGAACATGTAGAACAGCCCACAGAGGTTCAGGACCAGCGGCCTCCCCCGACCAGGAGTCAGGAAGCAGGAGAGCATGAAGAGGCAGGGGGAGGATGGGATAAAACGGAACGAATTCGGGGCAAGTTCGGATCGGGATGAATCAAAGATCTCTGAGATCTGGCGGTTCGGAAAGATCCATCGGGCGCCACTCCTTCTCAGAGCGTTCCGGAACGCTCTGGAGTGAGTTATCCTGATCCTGGACCCAGTTTCAGAAAGGCGGGGAAGAAAGGCGCAGACAGCCTGGATTTGGACGCCCGAAATGGGTACGGAAAGAATGGGTACAATGCCCAACAACAAATGTTGTTCCAAACCAACAGCGGCCGCTGTTGGGCAGGCGGCCTTCTGTCTCGAATGGACACAGGCCGCGGCGGCGCGGACAGCGAGTCCTGTTCAAAGTGAACAGGAACTGCTGTTGGGCATCGTACCCATTCTTTCCGTACCCATGTCGGTCGTCCCGACTGGAGACGCACAGGTCACGAGCCTGGAGGTGGCTGGCCTGGACCGGACGTTGGCAGAACTGGGTTTAATGGGACCTGGTTTAGTGATGTGTGTGTGTACTGGGGGACGCCCCCCCCCCCCGCCCTGTTCCACCAACCGGAAATGCCGTCCCCCGAAAACACACCAGCTACGACAGACCTGGTTGAATGATTCTGGCCACTTTGGGGGCTCTGGGGCCCTACCACTGACCAGGTCCCCTTACCTGGGGCCCCCTGGCGGCGCCTCCGGAGCCGCCCCTGGCGCGCTCCGCGCGCCAAGGAAGGGGGTCCAGCGCCGATCCGAGAAATCCGCGCGGACCTCCGGATTGTTATGCTTATGTCACTTTTGTTCCCCTATTACTGGTTCTGGCCAATTCAGGGGCTCCGGGGCCCTTCCACTAAGCGGGTCCCCTTACCTGGGGTCCTGGCTATACTCGGCTGGAAGTGACTGGACTGGAGGTGGCCCGCGCACTGGCCCCACAGAGTAGGACGGTGCCGGCACGACGGCCTCGGGCCACGGCGCGAGCTCCTCGTCGGGCGCAGGGGCCGAAGGGGCAGGGGAGGCTGCTCCGAAGAAGAGCCAGGTGGCCTACAGTGGGGGCTCGGCCACAAGAAACATCCGCAAGAAACCTAACCCTGAAATCCGCGAGTTGCTCAGTGAGAATCCACATTTGCCGATCGAGAATCGTCGAGATCTTGTTGGGGCCCATCGAAATCCAGGACACCCAGGGCGCCCTGGCAAAATCCACCTGGTTTCTTGGCACGCGCCCCCACTGCACCACGAGCCCTGACGCCCAGGAGGGGGGGGGGACGGCATACAAGAGAGAAGCCAGGATGAAGCAGCCATGCTGTGACGAACGAACAAGACACACCCATACCCATAGGGAGGTCGTTGGGAGGAGGACTGGCTATGGGTATGGGTGCGGGTTGTCGACCCTGGGGAACGCTCCCGTTCGAGCGGGGACCCCCATCCGACAACACGCACCCATAGCCCTCTCCGATCCCCCTATGGGTATGGGTGTGTTGTTGGTTCGTCATGCGGCAGGAGAGCCCAAGATCGAATCGATGAGCCGGATTGGCGATCGGCACGGATCGGATCGGCGGAGATCGGCAGCCGGAGCCCTCTCCGATCGGCGGCGCCATACAATGCGCCCTCGGCGGCCGAGAATCACGCCGTCTCCGATCGGCTGCGCCAGAAGATGCGCCCGCGGCGGCCGAAAATAAAACCACCTCCAAGTGGTTGCGGCCATAAAGTGCTCTCTTTGCGGCCGAGAACAAAACCGTCTCCTATCGGCTGCGCCGCAGGTTGCGCCCTCTGCGGACGAAGATAAAGCCGTCCCCGATCAGTTGCGCAATAAAGTGCGCCCTCGGCCGCCGAAAATAAAATCGTCCCCTCACGGTTGCGCCATAAGTTGCGCCCTCAACCGCCAATCAAAAAACGTCCCCTATCGGTTGCGCGATAAATAGCGCCCCCGACGGCCGAACATACAACCGTTTGCTACCGGTTGCTCCATAGGTAGCAGCCTCTGTAGCCGAGAGTAATACAATCCCCGATTTGTTGCGCCATAAATCGCGCCTTCGGCGGCCGACAAAAAACCGTCGCGTAACGAGTCCGAGCAGTCAGTTCGATCCAGTACAGCGCAGTTCACTACAGCGCAGTTCAGTTCAGTTCACGTCAGTCCAGTCCAGTCCAGTCCGGTCCAATCAGTTTACCTCGCGAGAAACACAGTCGGGCTACGCTCGAAAACTGTCGTACCGACTTCAGCGTTGTTTCCTGACGCTGCAGGAATTTTTTAACCTGACGCTGCCGTTACCGAAACGCCCGATCGTTCAACATCGATAGCTTCTGCGTTGCCAGGGGAGTTCCACGTTGAACACCGGCAGCATAGACGCGGCCCGTCAACACGACGCGAGCCTACCGTACGCCGTTCAATCCATGTCGCCGCGAGCCGATTGCAGCGAAGAGCGGGCTCCTCGGTTTTTTGGAACCCGACGGCGCGCCCCGACAAGCAGAGCCGGTCAGTAAAAAAACGCACCCGAAGACGGAGCCGAACAAAACAGGATTGGTGCGCGCATGTCTAGAGCCGTGCAGCATTTTCTTCGTCGGCTGCGAAGCTGTGGCAATCCGCTCGAACGCGTGGCAATTCGGGGCAACCGAAAGGCGAATGGGCCGGCGTGCAATGAGGGGGGAAAACAAGAGCCGCGCAGTGCACGCCAATATGGGGATCGGGTACATTATCCTCTTTTGATCTGGGTGGCGACACCCGAACCGCACCCCCACCCGCCATCGATTCTAATGCATCGATGCGCGGCGGGAGCGGGGTTCGGATTTCGCCGCGCGTCCCGCGCATTCCGAACCGTACCCCCGCAGACCGTCGAATTAACTGAATCTTTGATCGGAGAAGGTAGGGCTCGGACTTCGCCGTCGACGGCCAAAAACTTCTGGAGGTTCGCGCAGATTTCTTGAATCGGCGCTGTAACCCCCTGGCTCGCGGAACGCGCCAGGGGGCGGCGCCGGAGGCGCCGCCAAGGGTTTATGTGAATACTATGTTACTGTTGCTGCTCCTGTGTTCCCCATCGTGCCCTTTTGACAGCCACGAGAACATTGCCGTGCGTGTCGCCGGGCATGTAAACTATGAACAGAACGAAGGCTGCGGCGACAGAGACGCTGGGACGTCGACGGTTGGGGCCGTTCATCTGCCACAGAGTGGTGGGCGGGCCAGTGAGAGTGAAGAGGTAGATTCTGAGAAGAAGTGTTGTGATGAGCGGCCCCGGGAAGCCCTTAATGGATCACGAGTTTGGCAAAAAGGCCTCCAAGAGAATGCCGACGGCGACGTCGTCGTCTTGCTTGAAGACCGCGAAGCCGTTCACTGTCACGCGGCGCCCGCGCATGTCCTGCACCTTCCGCTCGATCTTGAAATTCTTGCCATTGGTCAGCGACTCGGCTTTGCGAGTGGCGTAATTCCGCTTGCGCTGCATGCCGTGCGTGCCGGGTTGATCAATGGCTTCTTGTGACACGTGCTAAGCTCGATCTTGGAAGAGGTTAGCTTGGATAGGAACGATTTTGCCACACCCAAGCTGGAAAATGTCATCCAAGACCCCCAAAACAACTTCCTGTCCGAACACGGCCCGTAACACTCATTACCAAGACCCATAAGTCGAAACGTGTTGAAATTGCGTGTTGAAACTGCAAACGAGAAAAATCTCCATCTTTGCAATGCGCGCGTCGGCGCCGGCATCATCCCATCCCACAAAAAGGCAACACGATGTCGAGCAGGGTCGAACCGATGGACATTATTCAGCATGTCCTTGATGGAATGGTTGGCAGCAGTGTCCGGGACGAGCGGCTGAGACTCCAGCTTCGTGGCGCGAGTACCCAACTCGCGGCAGAGCTTTTCAAGGGGTTCACAGCTTCGGAAACGCTGACATTGATATCCTTGCTGAACAATTTTTTGACATACTCGAGGTCGGACTTCACGGCAATTCGGCCCATCTTCTCTGGAAACGCAATGATGGCATCAAGAACCTCCATGTTCGGGGACTGCGCAGTGGCGAAGCAGTCCTGGGATCCAGATCCCGGTCGCGAAGAGCCCAAAGTCTCCTTCAGGCGATTGATATTCTCGAGCTTCTCTTTCACGAGACGCCGAAGACCCAAGCTTGGCAGCCGATGCGAAGGCACTGTTAAGGCCCCTCTGCGTAGCGATGGCGGCGCTGTGTTGGAAGAGGTGCACAAATGGATAAGAGAGGGATGGAAAAGTGAGGGAGATATTTGAGCCAACCCGTGAGCCCAAATGGCGATAGCCAAATTTACGATGGGCCTACCACTGCCGAGCCCTGCCCTCGCCAACCATCGAGTTGCCTGAGCCGCTGATCGGAAAGGGTAAGGCTCGGACGTCGCCGCCGGCGGTGTCGAAAAGAAAATGGCTGCATAATCCCACAAGCCTTCTGGGCGTAGGTGGTCAAGGGCGGCGCCTCTTCCAACCCCCTCCTTCCCCTTCGGGGGGGGATTCATCCTTACTTCTTATGATTAAGCACTCCCGCATCCTCACCTAGCCGGCCGATAGCAACCCCGCCGTCCGAACTGCCTCAAAAAACACAAACTCCATTTTGTCTCGCCAACATGTCGTCGAGTTGCAAAACAATAGCAGGAACGTGACGGAATGAACATCGTTCGGGTAACCCTAAGCGGGTGGTCGCGTCCGACCCATCAAAAACAATACAAAGTCAACGCCTGTCCCGTCAACGTGGACTTTCTTCCCGCCGACGCTGCGAAAAGTGTAGCAGGAATGGGACGCGGCGCGCATCGCGCGCGGAGGCCTGGTCAACCCTACGCGGGACCCCCCGTCCTACCTGCCAAAGAACACCGCAACGTCGACGTTTTTCTTGCCAACATGTACTTTCTCCTCGTCGGAGCTGCGAATCGCGTAACGGAAATGGGACGTGGCGCGCATCGTGCGGGGACGCCTGCTCGTCAACATGGACTTTTTTGTCGTCGACGCTGCGGCCCGTCGGGTTGAGGAGCTGGGCGCGGCGTACATCGCGCGCGGTCTTGTTTCTCGTCGACGTTGCTCAATACGCGGCAGGAAAAAGGACGCAGCTCATGACGCGCGCTGAACGTTTAGCCGCCCACGGTCTAAGATGAGCGACAGGCGTCGGACGCGACGCACGTGCTGGGGGGCGGGTGGGAGTGGACGGAGCCCTCTGGCTCGTTCAAGCTGGCTACCTTGACCCCTCCCCGTACCCCCTCCCCTGGACCTGGACGGGGCAGGTCGCGAGCGGTCAGGGCGTTCAAAACGGCCTCGGCGAGGAAGCTAACAACATTAGTTGTACAATGATTGTGGCTCCATTTTGGTTTTTTTTTGCGGGGGTCGCTAAATGAAGCTCCCCTCTTCTTTAATATCCTCTGAGATGGCCCCAAAAAGTGCCCAGGAGGCCCCAAGAGGCCCCAAGACGGCCCCAAAATGGCCCCAAGAGGCCCCCAAGAGGCCCCCTGGCGGCCCCCAAGAGGACCCCAAGCGGCCCCCCGAGGAACCCAAGGCGCCTAAGAGCCTCCCAGGACCGTCAAGAGAACCCCAAGACGTCCCAAACGGCCACCAAGAAGCGCCCAAGAGATATCCCAGCAGGTTCCGCGAGGCATCCTAGAGACCTCTGGCCCTTTTGTTTGCTCTCCTCCTCCTCCTGCTCTTCCTTCCTCCTCCTCCTCCTAATCCTTCTCTTCTTCTTCCTCCTCCTCATCATCATCAACATCATCATCATCATCAGCATCATCATCATCACCATCATCATCACCATCACCATCACCATCATCATCATCATCATCATCATCATCGTCGCTTTCATCAGCATCATCCTATTCACCCTCCTTCTCCACACTCCCTCATCCATCCATCCATCCAGCCTCCTCATTCTTCTCCTCCCTCCTTCGCACGGTTCGGCCGTCCCCCTCTTTGCCCCCGCACTTCTCTGATCACCTCTACTCGCCTGGACATCGTGTCTGGATGGGTTGGTGGGGATATTTTTCTATTGGTCGCGGCCGCAAGCGAAGGCGCAGGCGGCGGGTCGAAAGGTCGAGCGGGCTAATGGGAGGAAACGATTAAAACAACTTTTTGGGGCGGACGATTAAAAAAATTGTGTCGCGGGCCTCCTCGCCCCCGCAATAGCGGGGGGGCAGGGCAGGCAGACGGGGGGCTGACCATTCCGGATTGCCTGGAAGGCCAGGGGGGGGGGGGGGCACGGGTGGCGATCCAGGGCGCGGGGGCCAGGGGGGTGTACAGGATGATTTTTCAGGGCGAGCTCGTCCTCCTCCTCCTCCTCCTCCTCCGCCTCCTCCTCCTCGTCCTCCTTCTCCTCCTCCTCCTCCTCCTCCTCCTCCTCCTCTTCCTCCTCCTCCTTTTTCCTCCTCCTCCTCCTCCTCCTCGTCCTCCTCCTCCTTTTCCTCCTCCTCCTCCTCCTCGTGCTTCTCCTCCTCGTCCTCCTCCTCCTTCTCCTTTGTCCTTTTCCTCCTCCTTCTCCTTATGCAATGTTATGTTCGGGGCCGCTGTGCGATGCCATGCTTTGCGTTGCAAAAATTTGTGTTGCAATTCTGCACTACGCCACGCCACGCCATGCTGTGACATACTACGCTTTGCGGTGCTCTTCAACGCCCTGCCACGCCGTGTTCTACAATGCATCGTGTACCCTTTCGGGATCATTGCCCTGCTCGACATCCAACTGTGCGAGTAGAGAGGGGATCTACGCCATGGTAAGGGATGGGGGAAGTGTAGGCTGTCATATATGACGCGAGCGCACCTAGCTTGTCCTCCCCCCTCCTCCTCTTCCTCCTCCTCCTCCTCCTCCTCCTCCTCCCCCACCTTCCAATCGCCGCGGCCGTCCGCAAGGACGACCGGCGGCCGTCCGCAAGGACGAGGGTGATCAAGCGCCTCTTCGAAAACCCCTTCCCTAATTACCCCATCCCCCCTCCGCAATCCTCCCCCCGCGGCCGCGGGTGATCAAGCGAGCGAAAAAGACGAATAGAAAATCAGTTCCCCCAAAGGGGCAAGAGCAAACGCCGGGGGGCGGACGATTAAAAAAACAGATTCCGGCGGCTAAATTCTATTAGTCCGCCCCACTCAATCATTTTAGGGGGTCCGGGGGGAGGGGGGAGGCGTTTTTTTTATCGTTTCCTCCCATTGCGCGCGAGCCTAATTGCACAGCGACCGAGCGCGGGATCAGAACCTACCGCCGGGGGGGCAGCTGGCTGACCTCTGGCGGGGAGGCGCGATACGCCTAGAATTTCGGAGGTCCGCCGCCGACGGTCTCTTTCGGAGGTCCGGCGCTGTAGCCCCCTCTCCCTGGCGCGCGGAGTGCGCCGAGAGGCGGCGCCGGAAGCGCCGCCGGGGCTTCGTGCGAAGAGCCAAGAATGAAGGGGCCCTGGGACACAAATAAACACACACACACACAAATAAAAGGATTCCCCATATTTCCCCACATTTTCTGGGTTTCTGTCTTCCCCCCCCTGCCCATGTCTTCCCATATCTTCTGGGGAATCGACGATTCATTGTGTCTGTGTGTTTTTTCTCCTCCTGAAAGAACTCTACTCTGCGCGGAGCTCCGAAAGATTGTGTTCATGACGCTGCTCCTGCTCCCCAGACGCCCCCCTCCGAGACCACATGGGGCGACGGCGGGCGAGACC
Source organism: Prorocentrum cordatum (assembly GCA_963575745.1). Taxonomy (NCBI): domain Eukaryota; class Dinophyceae; order Prorocentrales; family Prorocentraceae; genus Prorocentrum; species Prorocentrum cordatum. Next base: position 714,719 of record CAUYUJ010016616.1, read on the forward strand.
AGTGGGGCGGCGGCGCACGGAGGCCCAAAATCCTATTGATGGCGTCTTGTTCTTGAGCAGGGACCGACCGTCCCGGCATTCCTGTGGTCCTACCACGAAAGGTTCTTAGAACCCCAAACATGTTCTAATAACAAACACAACGTTCTTAGAACATAAACCCGATGTGTTAGACCAAGACAACATCAGCCAGAAATGTTCGAAGAACATGTCGTGTGAACCACAGAAGGCTCTTAGCACATTGTTTGGTAGGGCTACAGGCGAGCCAGGACGCTTCGCCACTGCTTGTCGGGAGCGGCCAAGAGGGGGGTGTCCAAGATAGGGGGGGTGCAAATCATGACCGGCGGCATGTGCGCGGCCCAGGAGGGGGGGGGGCTGGGGGCGTCATGAAGCAAGACGAGGTGCCATGAAGTCTGGGGAAATACCATGGCCCTCGCCATGATATCCCCCCCCCCCAGTCAGCACTCCCCTCTTTTCCGCCCCCGAGCCGGCCGGGGCCGGCCGGCCCGCCGGCGGCCCCTCTCGGAGGGGGAGGAGCAGGATGGAGAGGAGGAGGAGGAGGAGGAGCAGGAGGAGGAGGTGGAGGAGGAGGAGGAGGAGGAGGAGGAGTAGGAGGAGGAGGAGGAGGAGGAGGAGGGGGAGGAGGAGCATCTCCCCCCCCGGCCGGGGCCGCCGCCGCCGCGGACACGGCTGGGCGGCGGAGGGCGTGGAGGCCCCTGCCCCTCCAGAAGCCGACGGCCTCCTCGGCCTCCTCGGCCGGCGGTGCCGCGGGCCCGGCCTGCTGCGCCTCCTGCCCGAGGACACCTGGGGAGTACAGTCGGGGGCTTGACCGAAGGAACCCAAAATAAGGAACGAGGCCCTTTTTTTCCATGAGTTCAACTACGATTTCCGATCGAAAACATAAGGATAACCTGATGCAAGCTGCGACACACTTAAGGAACGCGGAGCCCCTCCCAAACGAAAAGGGTTCCTTCTTCGGGGCCCCGACTGTAACGTTCGGCTGGGCGACGACGACGAAGACGACGACGACGACGATGCTGACTGACGACGACGACGCCGACGACGCTGACAAGAACGCGAGGACGACGACGAGGACAACGAGATAGCGCGTCCCGCGGGTGCGTGGCTTGAAACAGATCCTCGGGGGGGGGAAGGGGGGACGTGAGGGGGGACTGACTCAGTGGGGGGAGCATCGACCTGGAATCGGCGATGCATCGCCGATGGATCGGCGATCGGCCCCCAGCAGCAGAGGGGGCGCATCGACAAAGAATCGGCGATGCCTCACCGATGGATCGGCGATAGGCTCCCGATAGCGGGGGGGCGCATCGACAAAGAATCGGCGATGCCTCGCCGATGGATCGGCGTTAGGCTCCCGAAAGCGGGGGGGGCGCATCGACCTGGAATCGGCGATGCATCGGCGATAGGCTCCCGAAAGCGGGGGGGCGACATCGACCTGGAATCGGCGACGCATCGCAGATGGATCGGCGATCGGCCCACAGCAGCAGAGGGGGCGCATCGACAAAGAATCGGCGATGCATTGCCGATAGATTGGCGATAGGCCCCCAACAGCAGGGGGGGCGCATCGACCTGGAATCGGCGATTCATCGCCGATAGATCGGCGTTAGGCCGCCAGTAGCGAAACCGCGCGTGCCTGGGCGGGTGGGCTATCGGCCCCCCATCGCCCTGAGCATGACCCCTGGCAACTTTCGGTTCATGACTCGGGCCTCTGGCGGCCGTTCGAGACGATCTAGGCACATCCGGAACGCTCTCAGCTGGTTGAAAGCATCCTGGGGCCGGAAAACCACCGAGAACGTCCGCAAACCCCAACACCCCTAACATTGCCCCTAGACGCCGTTCACAGCTGCTTCGCTGGTGACGCCGGCCGGCTCAAGAGCGTCCAGCTGCAGTCTCCTCGACGAGCCAGGCCAGGCGGGGTCCTCGCAGGGGCGCGCGCGCGAGTGCTGCCCGAGTACCCGTGCCGATTCTGACCTCTGCTTCGCAGGAGCCGGAACAGCGTGCGCAGCAGCGCAGTATCGGCCAGACGAGCGCACTCTGACGGCCGTCGTGGTGGGCCCGCACGATGGGCACCCACATGTGAAATTTACCTGGGCAGGTCAGATTTCTGAACAAAAAAAATGTCCGGGTTTCATTACCAGCCTCGAACCTATCCCTATCCCTAAGATTGACACGCCAAGAAGCGGTGACAATCTTAGGGATTCGCCCTCAAAAAAGAAGGGAATCCCTAAGGTTGGCATCGTGATGAGGAGGTGCCCAGCCTAGGGATAGGGATATGTTCCAGGCTGGTAAGTTCCGAATTCAAAGAATGTGTGCGGCCAGGCGACCCCCCCAGCGGGGGAGCCCGACACCCCAGCGTCGATTGGACCAGCCAGGGTAGGGCTCGCATCTGGGTCGTGCGCACGAGGCTATGGGCTCGACCAGCTGAAGCAGTGGCGCCGCCAGAGGCAGCCGAGGAGGCAGAGGCCAGGCCCGCGCCGGATCGCATCGCGAACTCGGATCGGATCGGACTGGAATCGCATCGGGATCGGGTCACCGCGCCTGGCCCGGAACGATGCCGGCGAATCGAGCCGAGCCAGGTCGAAGTCGCGGCCCCCGCTGGCGACCCGAGTCGCATTTCGCACCGAGTCGTCGGCCGCCGCAGCAGAGGTGGAGGCGAGGGGAGGGACAGGCCGAGCATGGTGCCGCATATCGGGAGTCGTGTGCGCCTGGGGTCGGCGGAGGAACAGGGGGCCGGCGGCGGCGCGCGCCCTAGGGGTCTCCGCCTCCGACAGAACAACACGCCGCACCTCTTCTCCTGCTGCTCCTCCTCCTCCTCCTCTTCCTCCTTCTTCCTCACCGTCCCCCCTCCCCCTCCCCCTCCCCCTCCTCCTCCATCTCCTCTTCCTTCTCCTTCCTCCTTCCTCCTCCTTCCTCCTCCCTCCTCCTGCTCCTCCTCAACGTCCTCTCCTCCTCCTCCTCCTCATCCTCCTCCTCCTCCTCCTCCTCCTCCTCCTCTCCCGAACAATTAGGGCTCTTCTGGGCTTACCGCAACAATGACCACGCGACTGCTGTTGGTGGCTGTATTCCGCGTCGCGAGACTCGCTCGCACCATGTGCAGAATCACCCGTCAGGAAACGACTGCGGATTAGGACCTGGTCCCCTGGGGAAGGTGTCCAGGCCTCTGGGGGGGGCACGTGAAATGGGCCATGGAGACACCAAGAAATAAGACCAAATCCACGGATCCCCTTGAAGTTTAAATCAGGTCACGGTAAACGGTGATTCTTGGCGTCTGTGTCTATATTCCCCTCCTGCACACTGCAAACCACATCGCGACACCGGGAATCTGAACATACTTGTCGCGGGGACAGAGACAACAAGGGCGACGAGGGGAGCGAGGAGCCCTGATATCCGACGTCGTGTTTTTTGATGGTCCTGGGGACCCAGTCAAGTCAGGGCCCTCGAGGCCAAACATTGCCTCCGTAGCTTCTCTTGTTCCCAACCTGAGCATCTTGTAACCGGTCCCTACCCCCATGGGGGCCTGGGGCCCGCAACCCGATTTACCCCCCTAGATGGGGATATAGGCTGTTTCCATCGGGGTTCGAGGGGTCTGTCCCCAACTGGGGTGGTGGGATGGTCGGGATCGCGATTGGGATGGGGATAAGGACTGATTTAACGCTACTGACAAAACATCATGTGTTGAGATGGCTCCTCGTTGTGAATAAGCAGTGCGCGGGTCTCCCCCCAGCCCCTCCTTCTTCCTGTGCCCTCCACGTGCCCGATTCGGCACACCCTGGCGCGCTTCGCGGCCCCATGGTGAGCTCCACCTGCGGTCTCAGTGTGAGCCGTCGCATGGCTCTGCTGCCCCAATCTCGACACACACACACACACACACACACACACACACCGCGCACGCTTCGCGGCCCCATAAGAAGCTCCTCTAGGGCCCCAATCGCAGGGTGGGCGAGCCAGCGCCGTCCTTTCCGGCGCACCCCTCACAAGGACGCCTGGCGGCGTCGCCCACATTTCGGTGCACCCCGCGAGGATCATAAGGCAAACGACCTGCTCGAGCCCAAAACCTCGGACCTCGCTCCCGCCCTCTCTGCTGGCCGGAACCAGGCGCTGGGCGCCCTCAGACCCCCAGCTGGCTCCAATCCTCGATCCTCGAATCGAGCCTACGGAGGCTGCTGTGGACGCCCGAAATGGGTACGGGAAAGACGGGCACGGTGCCCAACAGCAGGCTTTGTACAAACCGACAGTCGACAGCGGCCGCTGTCGGGCAAGCTGCCTTCTCTTCCAGTAGGGCAAAGCCTGCGACGACACCGACAGCGAGCCCTGTCCAAAGCGAGAAGGAAATATTGAAGCGGCCAGGGGTCTGAGCTGGTTTGGCCCCGCAAACATCGGTCAAGAATGAGGGGGGTGGGGCCAAATCTGTCGAACATCGGTGCCCAAATCCCTCCCAGAGTCCAGCTGGAGCAATGCTTCACCCACGGTCCGTTTTTATCGGCCCCGGGGCCCGAAAACTGGGGCACCGAAAGAGGCGAAGACCCTCTCGAACCAAGAACCCGACGCCTCCCATCGCCGGAGCCTGGGCCACCTCAGACCCCCAGAGTCCTGACCCAAACGGACAAGACTCGGCGGCGAGCGGGGGGGGAAGTGAGAAGGAGAAGGCCTTCTCAGAAGGCTCGGACGTCCCTGAGCCTTCTGAGAAGTTTTCAAAGCCCTCTCCGAAGACAAAAACAAAAACTGTAGAGAAGGCGCGAGGGCTTCTGAGACGTCCCGACGCCTTCCGAGAAGGCCTTCTCCTGCTCACTTCCCCCCCTCGCTCGCAGCAGATCCTGCTCGCAGGAACCTGGGCCACCTCAGACCCCCCCGAGTCCTGTCCACAACGGACAAGACATGCTGTCAGTCGTCGTCCTCCTCCGCCCCCTCCTCCTCCCCCTCCTCCTCCTCCTCATCCTCCTCCTCCTCCTCCTTCCTCCTCCCTCCCCCTCCTCCTCCTCCTTCCTCCTTCCTCCTTCCTCCTTCCTCATTCCTGCATTCCTTTTCCTTATAATTGCTTTCTCCCTGTCGCACTCCGAGGCCAGTGTTTAGGGCGGTCCAGGCATTTCGCCTGAGACTCCTTCACCATTTATGACCCTGAAACTTAAAACATGGCAACAGCTTCACAGATGGAGGGCGGGTGGTTTTCAACATGTGGCTCTCGCCTTAGCGCCGCGCGCATTCGTTGTCAAAATTTGCAAGAATTCCGCGGATTGAGGGTGGTTCCTTTTTAAAGTGTGGCTCTCGCCTTAGCGCCGCGCGCACTCGTTTTATCAAATGTCAAGCGTTTCACGGATTGAGTGCGGTTCCTTAAAAAATGCGGCTCTCGCCCTAGCGCCGCGCACATCCGTTTTAAACATGTGCAATCGTTTCACGGACTCCCATGATCACCGTACCAGAAACTGTGTGTAGGAAGGATTGGAGAGTATGAGGGCGCAACAATTACGTTGATTCGCGGCGTTGAAATCCCAAGAATGGCGTGCAATTCAGGATCGTCAAGACGCAACAGTCAGGTTGATCCGTGGCGCTGGAATCCCGAGAACGATGTTTTGACATGCGCCAGGGTCTTCAAACGGTTGTCTTCCAACGAAGCAGTTCCCTCAGTGGAAATGAACCCTTGTAGGGGCCTATGAAGAGGGAGCTTGGAGGGAGGGTTTGTTCCAACATCGTCGACGACTCTTAGGTTTACACTGCTCCTCCTCCCTCCTCCTCCCTCCTCCTCCTCCTTCTCCTGCTCCTCCTTGCTCTTTCCTCCTCCTCCTCCCTCCTCCTCCTCCTCCTCCTCCCTCCTCCACCTCCTCCTCCTCCTCCTCCTCCTCCTCCTCCTCCTCCTCCTCCTCCTCCTCCTCCCCCCCCTCCTCCCAATTTCGATCGTGCCGGGCCGCGGGTCCCCGAGCGCAGCGCGGCCCGCTTGGCCGAGCCCCGCCGCGGACCCGCCGCGGCCGAGCGCCGCCCAGCACACCGCGCAGCCCAGCGCCACCAGCCCCGCGGCCGCCTCGGGGGGCGCTGCACTGCGCCCGCGCGCCCCCCGGTCGGCGGCGAGCGAGGAGGAGGAGGAGGAGGAGGAGGAGGAGGAGGAGGAGGAGGGGGAGGAGGAGGGGGCGGAGGACGACGACTGACAGCATGTCTTGTCCGTTGTGGACAGGACTCGGGGGGGTCTGAGGTGGCCCAGGTTCCGGCGAGCAGGATCGGCGGCGAGCGAGGGGGGGAAGTGAGCAGGAGAAGGCCTTCTCGGAAGGCGTCGGGCCTTCTCAGAGGCCCTCGCGCCTTCTGAGAAGCGTTTGAGACTGTGTTGGGGGAGGGCTTACAAGACTTCTCAGAAGGCCGCGGGGCTTCCGCGCCTTCAGAGAAGGCCTTCTCCTTCTCACTCCCCCCCCCCCCCCGCTCGCCGCCGACCAGTACATGTTCGCTATGTGGGGCAACTGTCTTGGACGCCACCACAAACTTAAGCAGTGCGAGAGGGAGGCGCTCGCCGGCGAGCGACCACTGTTTTCCAGCCCCCTGCCAAGTCCCGATCGTGCACCGGTGGCACTTGGCGGTTTACCAGAGGCGCCGTCGCTAGAAGAAATATATGAAATGTCGGCATTCCGCATCCAAGGCATTTTAAGGCGGCACCGCCGCCAAATAGTAGTTTGCGGCAATCGAGTACTTGACAGCAGGTGGCGACATCTGAACCCTGCCCAACCAAGCATCGGTTCTTCGGAATCGATGAAAAGCGGGGGTAGGCCTCGTTTTTCTCCACGTGTTCGAGGAAGTTCGAAGCTTGTCCCTGCTGCCCATGGAGTTGCCTGGATCGCTGCGCTACGCCATGTTGTATCTTGGGCCTGGTACAAACAGTTTTACATTACTGGTAGTGATTATTCCGTGCGCTAGTTTACCATACTTTTTAACTCATGAATCGTCCAACCTAAACAACATCGTGATCTCTGGGCTGATATTGCGACGGGGTTGCGACCAAGACGACGACAACTTCCGCATCCAGAAGAACACAGCACATTGTACGCTATCCAATATCCCAATTGCGGGGCAGCTATTCTTGGAACCGAACAAGTATGCTGATGCAGGTGCTGTCAGAGCTGCTCGACAGTTACCGGATCCTGAACAGGTACGACGACAACTGCTTGAATATTAGAAGCTTTGCTATATGATCAATTAAATGCCGTGGTCATCTTTGAGAAGCGTGCGAAAGTTTTGCAAGAGACGGGCAGAGACCAACATCATGAACGTTGTAAACATGCGCAAACAATGCGAGATACAGACCTGGAAGGCGATGATCCTTTCGCGCCAGATGAAAAGATGAGCATGATCCGTGGTCGCATTTCGGCATGGATCAAGTTGACGACGGAGTGAGCAATGCAATGCCCGAACCACCGCCGAATACGACAGCACCGCCAGCATCACCTTCGGCACCCTCGCGAAGATTGAGAAGCAAGTCGTCCCCGCTAACTTCCAGCAGCACATCAGCGACGAGACGTATTATGACACCAACAGTTGGCCAGACGGGCGGGTCTACCCTGCCTGAGGCGATGGCCATGAGTAAATCTACATGCAATTTACTGACCAAAAGTCCGAAGATGGCGATTCCTGAAAAAAATAGGACCCGGTCGAACCCAATCTTACTTGGAGCTTTACGCCGAAGATTCCAGAACTTATTGAGCATCGAAAGTGGACATATAAGCAGGCTCTCTTCCCAGCAGTGGTATGGAATGTCTCACACTTACGATGGGCAGCTGAGGATACACCGAAGGCACCAATGTCAATAGATTGGGCGGAGTTGACATTGGATGTTATTATACCTACTGGTCTTCCTCTTGCCACTCCTGAGGGAAACTCACAGATGGCCATACGTGATCGTATGGTGATGATTTTTCGACGGCAGCAACACGCACGGCGTTTCTCTGGTGTTACCGACTCGCTCCAAGAAACACAAAAGGGGAAATATGGGTTCTTACGCCGCTGGGTATCAGACAGGTTGCAGGCTTTCAATGCCGCCCAGTCTTCATAAAACATGGCCAAACAATGCGTGGTCTCTACTCAGAGGTGTTGGCAACTACTGACAAAAGTGCTGGCATACGTGCGGCACCCGTCTGGGGAGCTATACCAAAGTCGATCTGGACAGTGCCAAAATTGACCGAGAACCTAAGTGCAACCATACGCGATGCTGATCTTGCGTTGCGTGCTGCATCAGCGGCGCGTGAAAAGTTGGTATCGCGAAGAGGCCACACACGCAGACAGCAGCGAAGGCTACCAGAGCATCGGCGCAATGGAGTGAACAAGGAAAGCGTGACAATTAACATCTTCGAGTACGCGATGTTCTACCGGAACAGGAAAAGCCTGCTGCACAACAAAGAGGCAGCAGAACAAGGCGATCACATTCTGGCCCCGCTCAAAGGCAACGACAAGAAGCAAGACCCAAAGTTGGTATGTACCAAACTTGGACGAGAAAAACAGATAGCCCAGCTCACGGCATGGTCGAAGCAATTGTGTGGTCAAGAACCGCGACGCGTTGGCCACAGACGGAAGCAGACTGGGTAACAATGGTCGCTGATCAAAACGTGTGTACATTGAAACGTGGAAACCGTTGTCATATCCTCTTATATTTTTCCCCAAACCCTCCTTGGTTGGGTTTTCGTGTTGAATAAGGGACTGTGGTCTCCACCTTCTTTCCTCCCGCCTCTTTCCCTCATCCTGCGTACTGTTTCCTGCATTATTCCCAACCCTCCTTGGTTGGGTATTCGTTTTGAATACAGCACTGTTCGCGCGTCTCCTCCCGCCTCCCTCCTGCCTCCTGCCTGCCTCCTCCTGTATTGCCTGCGGGGGGCTGCGATCTGTGAAATTGTCGCTACTTTCGAAGCCTGCTGGGGGGCCCAGCACAGTGACGCCACGCGCGGGCCAAAATAGACCTCGCCATCCCTGGGGGGCTGCGATCTGTGAAACTGTCGCCGCTTTCGAAGCCCGCTGGGGGGCCCAGCACAGTGACGCCACGCGCGGACCCAAACTAGACCTCGCCATCCCTGGGGGGCTGCTAGCTATGAAACTGTCGCCACTTTCGAGGCCTGCTGGGGGGGGGCAGCACAGTGACGCCACGCGCGGACCCAAATTAGACCTCGCCATCCCTGGGGGGCTGCGATCTGTGAAACTGTCGCCACTTTCGAGGCCTGCTGGGGGGCCCAACGCAATGACGCCACGCGCGGACCCAAATTATACCTCGCCATCCCTGGGGGGTTGCTAGCTGTGAAACTGTCGCCACTTTCGAGGCCAGCTGGGGGGCCCAGCGCAGTGACGCCACGCGCGGACCCAAATTAGACCTCGCCATCCCAGGGGGGCTGCCATCTGTGAAACTGCCGCCACTTTCGAGGTCTGCTGGGGGGCCCAGCCAGTGACGCCACACGCAGATTCAAATTAGACCTCGCCATCCCTGGGGGGGCTGCGATCTGCGAAACTCTCGCCACTTGAAGAGTTGTACCTCGTAAAAGATGCAAGCGCGTTGCACATCATTTGCAAGGGGCGAAGCGGAAAGAAACAGCTTGCTCTCCACGAGACGCCCCTCATGCCTCGTGAGTTGCTCTCAGGCCCTCGATCACATCATCCTCGACCCGTTTTTGTTTCTGGGACCTCGCCGCAGACTCAAGTTCGACCTCGCCATCTTTCGGGGGCTGCGATATGAGATCCCCGCTTTCGAAGTGGCTATCAGGGATTGTAACTACGCAGCTTTATCTAGTCCTTGTCGTGTAGCCAGTGTCCTGCGAATCTCCCGGATTCCGTCTGCAGGCAGATGTACGCCTCGCTCCGTCATCGCCCAAGTGTCCTAAACTATTTGCGCCCCGCGTTTGCGCAGGGGTTGGGTACGTCGCCAGGGTAATTATCTGACGAAGGCGGGAAGGAGGTTAAATGTTCAAAGTGTGGTCAAGTATCTCCAACGCATAGTTGGGGTCAGTTCACGGCCGCCATCTGCGGCAGCCGCTGACATCACACACACGCACGTTATTCTGATGATGCCACCGCTTCACATGCTGTTCGGTGGCGCTAGTATGCAAATCCTGGCGATCTGGCGGTTCCAGGCTCAGTGCGTGCGCGACCAGCTCCCTGGGCACCCTCACCGCGGGAGGCGAGGGCAACGGCGCGCGGAGCTGGCGGGTACTGTTTGTTTGCGCCAGGTTGCAGCTCGAAGCAGATCTTATGCGTGGTTGCTGTGGGGGCACAGAGTTATAATCCTGCGCAGCTTGATACAGATGTGTCGTGGATTTTGTTGAGTTATGGAGATTTGGTTTGGCTGGACATGTCTCTTGTGTTGTTGGCCTACGTACTTATGGTTTCTGCAGCTTGAAGCATGTTACGATTTACTAGTGTGGAGACATGAAGAAGTACAATAGAGCAGCTCAGTACATTTCTTGAGCTGATATTGTGGAGCTATGCAGACATGCTTTGGCGTTGTATGCCTATGGAGATGCTGAACTATACCTACATACTTTGGTTCACAGCGGACGTGAGTCACGGTGAAGTCCTCCAGTACAGACACGGGAATTTCGAACTTCGCCGCCGCCTATGTCCTGCGCGTCGCGAAAAAAACACGACGGGAGACTGAGGACGAGAATGATGAAGGAACGCAAAACAAGATAAACACCATTCATCGAAACTCCGCGCAGATGTCTTGGGTCGGCGCTGGACCCCCCCAGTACTTGGCGCGCGGAGCGCGCCAGTGGCGGTGCCAGAGGCGCCGCCAGGGGGGCCCAGCGCCGATCCAAGAAATCCGCGCGGACCTCCGAGAAATTATATCTATGCAGTGTTTTGTTGTTCGAGTTTCGGACGAGAGTGATGTCATGATGCGATTGGCTTAGAATACGCTCCAGGAATTCTTGAGCATCTCGCGGCCCTCGCTTCTGCAAAGGGTCTTGGAAATCCTGCCAATATTGGGAAGCAACATTCTCGTGACCTCTTGCTCCTCCTGGATTTGGGAACTTGTGGCCCCCTCCGGGGCCTCTGCAGGACCCCGGTGGCCGTCAAAAGAGCATGTATTTTAGACTCCAACACATTTACTTGCATGGACGGAGGGGGTGGGGCTGAACCTGAAGCAAGCCGTAAACGATCTGCACGTGCGGAAATCACGCAAGTCGAAAGACACTTACACGCTAGCGTTCGATTGAAGAGGGGCGAGGGGGGGGGAGGGGGGGGCGAACGCCGTGCAAACAAACTTGCCCGAATCAAAGAAAATCGAGCTCACGGACTCCTCGGGACGGGAACCCGGCCCCTGAGGAGGGGTCCAGACCTCTGGGGAGCCGCGCGGCGAAAAAAAAGACCGTTCGACGTCTGGGTGCGCACGCGCGTCGGCACGCGCGCGACACTTCTACGAGGCAGGGATCCGTCCAAATCCACCTGCCTGGGAAACCAACGTCCTGGGACTCCAGGTGAGCGTGATCATGTTCGGCGTTTCGACTTTGGGCGGAAGGGGGGGGGGGGGGGGTTCGGTTCTGGACCTCTGCTTAGCGCGACTGTTTGCAACAGTGCGTCCTACGGGGGGAACTCCACCTGCTCGAAACAGGCGCCGAAAAAGTGCCAAGATCTACTCCATGGGGGGGGGAAGGGGGGGGTGCGAGTGCCTGCGCCAATCGACAAAATAATGAATAAAAAACGATCACCAAGGGGCGGTGGGCGTGCAAATGTCTGGGCCCCGTGGGGGGGGGGGGGGCGAACACATCGACATCCACCGCGGGGGGGGCGAACACATCGACATCCACCGCCCCCCCGAGGTGCAGGAAAAGGTCAGCTTCCCTTCGGGAGGTGATGTGGACCAGTCCCAGCCTCAGAAGGTTGCACGCGCGCGAGCGCTCGAGAATCGCATAGATCGGGTGTTGCTAGAAGTGTCCCTGGCCCAAGGAGCCCCCAGGATTTCCGAGGAGGCCACCGAGGCCTCCAGAGCACCCCTGACGAGGCCTGGAGAGCACTAGGGGCTCCCACATTAAACTAAAAGCTGGGTGCACCTTGGACCAGGGGTACCTTTAGCAAACTCCGAATAGAGGAAACAAAACATCGGCACGAATAGAAACTATTAGAGGTTCCCGCAGATTCCTTGGATCGGCGCTGGCACGCTCCGCGCGCCAGGGAGGGGTGTCCAGCGCAGGTCCAGGAAATCCGCGCGGACCTCTGGAAGTTGATGTGTACCGAATTGTCGCAGGCCACTGGGGCCCTCTTTGGCTGTCTCGGGGGCTCCCGGGAGCCCTCTTGGAGCCATCGTCGGCGTCTTCAAGCTACATTTCCATGCTTGTGCGCCCTCTTGATATGCTTGGCGGCCTCCGACGCCCTCGGGAGCCGTCGCGGGGGCGCCCCAGAAGCCCCGGTACCCCCATGCGCGCTCGAGGTCGCGGTCCCGGCCCCCGGTCCTCGTCCCCCGGGGTGTGTGTATATATATATATATATATATATATGTATGTATGAATATGTGTGTAGATATGCAGCCATGTGTGTATAGATGTGTCTATACATGTAAGTGTGCATGCATATATGCTTGTATGTTTGTGTGTAGGTATGTGTATGGATGTATGCATGTGTGTATGTATGCATGTATGTGTGTATGTATGTGTGCATGCATATATGCATGTACGTATGTATGTATGTAGGCAGATAGGTAGGTAGGTAGGTAGGCAGGCAGGCAGGTAGGCAGGTTGGTACGTTTGTTTATATGTATGTGTATATGGATGCATGCATGTATGTATGTGTATACGTATGCAGGTACGCATGTGTGCATGCGTGCATGCATGTGTGTGTACGTATGGCTGCATGTATGTGTGCATGCATGACTGTATATGTGGGCACGTGTGTATACATGCTTGCATGCATGTACACACGTGTGTATGTCTGCATGTATGCGAGGGGCCCGGCCCGGCGGGCCTGGGCCGGCCGCAGGGCCCTGCGCACGCTGCGGGCGCGGGCGCGCGCCGCGAGCTGCGGGGGCGTCGGCCCCATGCCCCTGCGGAGGCCCCGCCGACGGGGAGGGCTGGCTCGGGAGGAGGAGGGAGGAGGGAGGAGGGAGGAGGAATGAAGGAGGAGGAGGAGGAGGAGGAGGAGGAGGAGGAGGAGGAGGAGTTGGAGGAGAACTAGGAGGAGGAGAAGAAGGAGGAGGAGGAGAAGGAGGACGAGAGGAGGGGGAGGGGGGGAGGGGGAGGGGGAGGGGAGGAGGAGGAGGAGGAGGAGGAGGAGGAGGAGGAGGAGGAGGGAGGAGGAGGAGGAGGAGCAGGAGGAGGGGGGCGCAGGTCGGCCCCCCACGTCGGCGATCTATATGGACGCGGGGCCCCCCGGCTGCGGGCCCGCACGGCCCTGGGCGGGGCGGGCGATGGGGCTCGCATCGGCGAGGCGTGGGCGATGGGGCGTCGACGCGTGCCCCCTCGGAGCCTGCCCCCCCGTACCCATCGGTCGGAAGAAGTACACCCTGCGAAATGCTTAAGAAATCATGGGTTAAGAAATTCATAGTCTCAGAACTTGAATAAAAACCCAACATTTCTATTCAAATCTTAAGATTTACATTGAAACGTTAAGAATAATCGAGACTCTGGCCGAAAACTTAAGTTTTCTTAAGCATCGCCTAAGGTGTAGGCAGAAACATGAACTAGGAAGGCGTTGGAAATAGATTGGGTAGAGGGAAAACCACTCGACTCTTGAAATAGGAAGACGCTGAAAGTAGATTGGAATGTGGGAATACAGAAATGCCTACTTTCAACGACCGTTGGGTGTCGTTGCCCCTGCAAGTCGAGTAGGAGATCGACGACACAACGGATCGACCCCTCAATTCCACCAGCCCTTCAGGGCGTAAGTGGTTGAGAGCGCTCCTTCTCCTCACCCCCGCTCTACCCCTTCAGAAGCAGAGTATGACCGTTCCTCATCTGTGTACATCCCCTCCCCCAGGCGACCGGCAGCCAACCAGGAACAATGAGGACACCATGCTGACCCCCCGCCCATCCCTGTCAACAAACAATCCAAACCGCACTCTGCCTCCACATGTCGAGCATGCGCGGCCAACCCGATGCGGCAACCCCCCCACCATCCCTTTCAAAGCAACAATACAAAGTACACTTTGGGCAAAAGTCTTGAGTCATGCTCGTGAGGCCCGCGATCACTTCGTATTGTTTCTTTGACAGGGGCGGCGGGGTATCAGCATACTGCCTGCAGAGCGCAGGGCTACCATTCCGAACAAACAAAGCAATATAACATGCATCCCGCGGCTAAATCTGGATCATACGCGGTCACCCCGCGATCATTTTCAAGTGGTGTTTGACAGGGGCGGCGGGGGTGGTGGCGTATGGCCTGCTGTGCGCAGGCCCGCCAGACACAATGATAGACATCGGTTTTCGACAAGGATGGTGGGGGCCGACATGTTTCCCGACGTGTGCTGTCACGTGCGCAAGCGCACCTGACACACCCTGCATTTGCCCCGAACATTGCGCACCTGGCGCGGCTGGAGTATGCGACACACCTGGCGCACGCGGAGCAAGTGGCGCATCTGGCACACCAGGCGTGCCCGGGACGCTAGCATCGTGCACGTGAGGTCGGTTTTGAACCCCTGTAGCTGCACATCAAACGACGAACGCTGAACATGCAGAGGCTCGGGTGTTACTTATGTGTTTGGAGGGCGGGTGGAAGTGAGCTAGACGGCTCGCAATCTAGAAGGATGTCTTGATCACTGCTCCCTATTAATATACAACCCCTCCCCCAGGCGACTGGCAGCCAACCAGGAATCATGAGGACACCATGCGGCCCCCAAACCATCCCTGTCAACAAACAATACAAACGCACTCTGCCTCCAAATTTGGAGCATGCGCGGCCAACCCGATGCGGCCCACCCTCCACCATTCCTGTCAAACAACACAGTACACTTTGGGCAAAAGTCTTGAGTCATGTTCGTGAGGCCCGCAAGGACGTTGTAATGTTTTTGACAGGAACAGCAAGGGTGTCAGCATATTGCCTGATGAGCGCAGGGCTACCATCCCTAACAACTGTACTACAGCATGCACCTCGGGGCTAAATCTGGATCATGCGCGACCACCCCGCGATCACTGTCAAATGGTTTTGTCCCAACCATCCTGTGGTGTTGGGTCATCGTTTTGACAAGACGGTCCCCGCGTCCTCCTCCTCCTCCTCCGCTTCCCCTCCTCTCCTCCTCCTCCCCCTGCTCCCTCCACCCTTAACCCCCCCTCATGTTGGCAAATCTCTCATACGTTTCGTGGCGGGGGGCTCCACCGTAGGCGCCAGAGGCTGCGTTCACATGCCGCCACTTGAACACTTTGGCACACCCCTGATACGTTTCGTGGCCCCATGGGGAGCTCCCCCAAATGCCCCAACGGCTGCGTTCACATGCCGCCACATGAACACTTTGGCCCACCCCTAACACGTTTCGTGGCCCCATAGGGAGCTCCACCCAAGGCCCCTGCGTTCACATGCAGCCGCCTGTCTAGTCTGGCACGCCCCTCACACGTTTCGTGGCCCCATAGGGAGCTCCACCGAAGGGAAGGCGCCAGAGGCTGCGTTCACATGCCGCCACCTGAGCACTTTAGCACACCCCTAACATATGCTTCGTGGCCTCATGGGGAGTTCCACCCAAGGCCCCAGCAGCTGCATTCACATGCCGCCACCTGTCCACTTTGGCATACCCCTCACACGTTCCGTGGCCCCACAGGGAACTCCACCGACAGCCCCAATAGCATGGTTCGCGTGCGGTTCCCTGGTCAATACAGCGTTTCGTGGCCCCACAAGGAGCTCCACCGAAGGCCCTAGTGGCTGTGTCCGCATGCGTTCCCCCCACTCAGTGCAGCGCGCAGTGGCCCCATAGGGAGCTCCACCCAAGGCACCAATGGCGGTGTCGGCATGCAATTCCCACAGCCAATATAACATTCCGTGGCCCCACAAGGAGCTCCACCGAATGCCCCGGTGGCGGTTTCCCCCTCCACATTGCAACATTTCGTGGCAGCATGAGGAGCTCCACCCAGGGCCCCGGTGGCGGTGTCCGCATGCGTTTCCCCCACCCAGTACAACGCTTCGTGGCCACACAGGGAGCTTCACCGAAGGCCCCACTGGCGGTGACCACATGTGTTTCCCCCACCCAATGCAACGTTTCGTGGCCTCAGAGGGTGCTCCACCGAAGGCCCCAACGGCTGTGTCCGCATGCGTTCCCCCCATCCAGCACAGCGCTTCGTGGTCCCATAGGGGGCTTCACCGAAGGCTCCAATGGCGGCGGTCGCATGCGTCTCCTCCACCCAGTGCAACGCTCCGTGGCCCCATAAGGAGTTTCACCGAAGGCCTCAGAGGCGGTGTTCGCATGCATCTCCCCCGCCCAAGACAACACTCCGTGGCCATATAGGGAGCTCCACCGTAAGCCCCTATGGCGACGTTCGCATGGCGGCCCCGCTTCATGTCGGTACACCACTTACACGTTTCGTGGTCCCATATGGAGCGCCACCGAAGGCACCAATGGCTGCGCCCACATGCGCCCCCGCCGCATTTCGGCACACATATTACACGCTTCGTGGCCCCATACAGAGATCACCGAAGGCGATACACAAAACGGCGATACTAACAACTGCATATGGTTGAACCCGTGGCCAGGATAACTGGCAAGGACGGCGGGGGTTGTGGCGTATGGCCTGCTCTGCGTAGGCCCACCAGACACAATGATTGGCATTGGTTTCGACAAGGATGGTGGGGGCCGACATATTTCCCGACGTGTGCTGTCGCAAACGACGGCGCACCTGACACACTCTGCGCGTGACCCGAACGCGGAGCAACTGAAGTATGCGACACACCTGGCGCACGCGGAGCACGTGGCGCATCTGGCGCACAAGGCGTGCATGGCACGCTCGGGCCCGAGGGGTGCCTGGCGCGCGTGGAGCACCTGGCACGCGTAGCGCACCTCGCCCAAGCGTCGCGCACATGGGGGAAATTCCGGTTCCCAGTAGCTGTCCATCCAAAGACGCCCGCTGAACATGCTCAGGCTCGGGTGTTACTCATGTGTAGGGAGGGCGGGTGGGGGTGAGCTAGACGGTTTGCTATCTAGGAGGTGCCTTAATCACTGATGCTCATTAATATACACCCCCTCCCCCAGGCGACCGGGGACCAACCAGACACCATGTCGACACCATGCCGACCCGCACCCCACCATCCCTGTCAACAAACAATCCGAACCGCATTCTGCCTCCACATGTCGAGCATGCGCGGCCACCCCGATGCGCCCCCCCCCACCCCCCACCCCCCACCAGTCACCATTCTTGTCAACAAAACAATGCAACGTATACATAGGGACAAAGTCTTGAGTCATGTTCGTGAGGCCAACGAGGACACTTCGCACTGCTTTCGACAAGGACGGCGGGAGTGTCAGCATATTCCCTGTTGTGCGCAGGGCTACCATCCCTGACGAAAAAATGCAACATGCACCTCGCGTCCATACCGCGATCACTGTCAAGCTGTTTCTGACAGGGGCGGCGGGGGTGGTGGCGCGTGGCCTGCTGTGCGCGGGCCCGCCAGACACAATGATGGGCACCGGTTTTCGACAAGGATGGCGGGGGCCAACATGTTTCCCGATGTGTGCTGTCACGTGCGCAGGCGCACCTGACGCACTCTGCGCGTGACCCGAACGCGGAGCACCTGGCACGGCTGGAGTGTGCGGAACACCTGGGGAACTCGGAGCAAGTGGCGCATCTGGCGCACCAGGCGTGCAAGGCACGCTCGGGCCCCAGGGGTGCCTGGGGCGCGTGGAGCGCCTGGCAAGCGTAGCGCACCTCGCCCTAGCGTCGAGCACCTGGGGTTGGCGTTGGTTTTCAGTAGCTATCCATCCAAAGACGCCCGCTGAACATGCTCAGGCTCGGGTGTTACTTATGTGTAGGGAAGGCGGGTGAGCGTGAGCTAGACGGCTTGCGGGCGGGCGGGTAGCTTGACCCTCCCCCTACCCCGCCCCCCTGGGTCTGGAGGGGAAGGTGGCGGGTCGTTGGAGAATCCGAGCTGGCCTCGGCGAGGAAACACAAATCAATGAATTTACCAAGACTGAACGCCGGCCGGCAGTAGACCGTCAACCAAAGTTACTGCCGAGGAACTCGTAGAGCTTCTGTCCGAGCACAGACGCCTCTAGAAATGAACGCACAAGCGATTGAAGTGAGATTACGTTGTTTTAATCATAGCTCGAGAAGGAGGCCGATCACCTGCTCTAAGTCTCGAGATGAAGATCGTCAACCAACCGCGTGTCAAACGAATGTTGTAGAGCGCGAGTAGTTATTCGGTCATAGCTCGGATAGGAGACCGAGCTGGCCTCGGCGAGGAGGCACAAGTCAGTGAAATTACAAAGATTGTGGCAACATTGAGGATTATCGTCCTTTGATAGTCTCCCCCAAGATGGCCCAAAGATGACCCAGAAGGCTTGCAAGGTGGCCCCCGACGCTCCCAAGAGGACCCAAGATGGCCCCAATAGGTGCCCAGGAGGCCTCAAGAGGCCCCCAAGATGCCCCCAACATGCTCCCAAGAGACCCCAAGACGCCCAAAGATGCATCCCAGAGGCACCAGGGACGCCTCGGCGAGAAGGCCGAACTCATTTGTTAGACTAATATGTTGGCCACATGTTGGCCTCCTGGGGGGGGAGAGCATGATTAAGGAGCTCCCTCGATTGATCGGTCTCCTCCAAGATGGCCTCCCGAGGCTCCCGAGGGTGCCCGAAGAGGGCCCCACGAGGTGCCCAGGAGGCCCCAACAGGCACCCAAGAGGCCCCCCCAAGGACGCTGACAGGCTCTTAAAAGACCCCTGAGAGGCCCCAAGAGGCTCCCAAGAGGCCCCCAAGAAACCACCAAGAAGAGGATCCCAAGAGGCGGCTCCCAAGGGTGCCCCCAAAAGCCCCCAGAGGCCCCCCAGAGACGCCCAGACGCCGCAAGAAGCCCTCGGGGCTGCCAAAAGACCCCCAAGACGTCCCAAGAAGACCCCAAGAGACTCCCGAATCCGAAAAACAATCCGAAGAAAATCCGGGAGGCATCCAAGACGCCACTGGTCTTTCTGCTCGCCCTCCTCCTGCTGCTGCTGCTCATCCCTGATCAGGGCAACTCGTCGGGGCCTCATTTCTGGATGGGCTGGTGGGGTTACGCGAAGGGTATAAAACAGTGATTTTCGCAGAATACACAAACAAGACTTAACAAGTTCGAACATATAACTGCGAACATTCGATCCATGTGTACATAAGTCCGGCGGAACAAGACAAGCTTAGGTTACATCAGTTATGTTGTCGATTCCCTACTCGAGCGGGGATGAAGGGGGGAGGTGCTGGGAGGGGACCTCCCCTCGAAGTATTCAAAGATATGCGAACATGCCTGGGGATGTTTTCGGGCCCAGGGTGGTGTACACCAGATCTGCCTCTTCGAGAGCTGTCCAAACCAGAATTGTCCGAAGCGGCCTATTGGGGCCCAAAGCGTGGCCCGAACTTCTATCCTGGCGAAGGACCCAAGCATATGCAGTTGTGAGTACCGCAGTTGTGAATATCTTCATCGGTGGCGCTCCCTACGGGGCCACGGATCCACGAACCGTATGAGGGGTGTGCCGAAGTGTGGCGGGGCACACTACACGAACGAAGACGCTTTGTCGAATTACGAGAGACTGAGCGGGCGAGACTGGGAACGAGTGAGCCTGAGTGTGCATGCGTCTGCATGCGAGTAGATTTGCGTGAATGCGAACATGGATGCGCCTAGTGTAAATGTATATGAATGTGGATGGTTCGGGTGCGCCTGACTCTGAGTGCTCGTGACACTGAGCGTGGCCGCCGCAGGGAGCTTCCCCGGGAACCCCGACGGCAGCGCCTGCACGCCGCGATGCACTTGTCGGCACGCTCCTCACGGGGATCGAACCTGCTTCCTTCCCTTTTTTTCCTCCCTCTTTGCTGGCGCACTCCAAAGCCCAAGGCTGCGGGCGCAGCGCAGCGCGGAATCCCCGCGACGCGCGCAGGTCGCCATGGAGGGGTCCCAGCGACGCGCGCGGGTCGTTCGCTGCGCGGAGCAAAACAGTACTGGGGGCCACGAAGCGATCTACTGGGTGTGGGAGACGCGTGCGGGCTGCGCCACTGGGATATTCGGTGAAGCTCCCCATGGGGCCACGAAGCGCTGTACCGGGTGTGGGAAGCGCATGCGGGCTGCGCCACGGGGACCTTCGGTGCAGCTCCCTATGTGGCCACGAAACGCTGTACTGGGTGGGAGAGACGCATGCGAACTGCACCACTGGGGCGTTCCGTGGAGCTCCCCATTGGGCCACGAAGCGCTGTACTGGGCGAGGGGGACGTATGCGAACTGCGCCGCTGGGACCTTCGGTGGAGCTCCCTATGGGGCCACGAAGCGCTGTACTGAATGAGGAAGACGCGTGCGAACTGCGCCAGTGGGACCATCGCTGGAGCTCCCTATGGGGCCACGAAACGCTGTACTGAAAGGGGGCAAACGCATGCGAACTGCGCCACGGGGGCCTTCGGTGCAGCTCCCTATGGGGCCACGAAGCGCTGTGCTGGGTGTGGGAGACGCATGCGGGCTGCGCCACTGGGGCGTTCGGTGGAGCTCCCTATGGGGCCACGAAGCGCTGTACCGGGTGGGGGAGACGCATGCGGGCTGCGCCACTGTGACCTTCGGTGGAGCTCCCTATCGGTGGAGCTCCCGACGGGGCCACGAAGCGCTGTACTGGGGGAGGAAGACGCATGCGAACTGCGCCACGGAGACCTTCGGTGGAGCTCCCTATGGAGCCACGAAGCGCGGTACTGACTGGGGGGGACTCATGCGAACTGCGCCACGGGGACCTTCGGTGCAGCTCCCTATGGGGCCACGAAGAGCTGTGCTGGGTGGGGGAGACGCATGCGAACTGCGCCACGGAGACCTTTGGTGGAGCTCCCGATGGGGTCACGAAGCGCTGTACTGGGTGGGCGAGACGCATGCGAACTGCGCCACGGGGACCTTTCGGTGGAGCTCCCTATGGGGCCACGAAACGCTGTACTGGGTGTGACGATGATGGTGATGATGACGGCGATGACGATGACGATGACGATGACGATGACGATGACGATGACGACGACGACGATGATGATCATGATGATGATGATGCTGATGATGATGATGCTGATGATGATGCTGATGCTGATGCTGATGCTGATGCTGATGATGATGATGAGGAGGAGGAGGAGGACATGCGGAGGGCAGAGGCAAGGGATGGAGGGAGAGGAGGGAGGAGAGGCGGGGCGCTGTCTCTTCAAAACGAGGACACAACACCACAGGATGTTTGGGGACAACAAACACGACGGAGACTCTACGCGTTTTTCGGCCTCCTTGGGCCCTGGCTTGGCGCAAGGACCGTCAACAAACGACTCAGGACGAAGAGCCGATCCCAGGGAAGGGGTCCAGACCTCTGGGAAGCCACATTGGGAAACCAAACGCGACGTCGGACCTGGCGAAGGCGTAGTTTGAGAGGGGACCTCGCGTCCACAGAAGGAGAGTACTGAAATTCTGTACAAACTCGGATTTTCGGAAATGCGCGCGGATGTCCTGGGTCGGTGCTGGACACCTTGCGCCTCAAGCGCCGCCCCCAACGCGATCCGCGTGCAATTTTTGTTCCTCGCGACCTCGCGGGATGTGCTTGGCCATTCTCGACCACGGGAGCCATGGCCGGGCCCCCGGGGTTGTCACAAACATTTGCCCTGGGGGTCAGGGCATCCAACTGGCCACGTTGTGAAGAAACCAGCATGTCGAATCGGGAGTCGCGAGGGAGCCGGCATCCACGCCAAGCAGTATCCGTCTCCGCCGATGTGGTGACCTCGAGCCCAAAAGGCAGGAATGAATCCCAGATCGTTGGATAGGCATCGAAATCCAGAAAAGCAGCTCAGAGAAAAAAAGGAAAAGGAAACGGGAGGGAGCGGAGAGAATGGAGGTAAGAGGGGAGGGAAGGGGAGGGGAGGGGAGGGGAGGGAGGACGAGGAGAAGGGAGGAGGAAAAGGAGAGAGAGGAGGAGAGGATGTCGTTCCCCCCCCTCTCCTCCTTCACCCCATCCTCCCCACCCGGTCCAGGAGAACAGCAAATACCGATACTGCTACCCCCTTCGGATAACAAAATCTCAAGGCGAATCTAACCGTGGCGACGAGGGCCTCCCTGGAGGCTCAATACGGCGAATGCGAGGAACGAGCTGCGGTGTCGATACCTTTTACGCACCTGACTCCCTGCAAACTCCCCCGTCTTCCTCCAACTCCTCCTCCTCCTCCTCCTCCTCCTACTCCTCCTCCTCCTCCTCGTGTTCCTCCTCCTCCTCCTCCTCCCTCCCCCTCCCCTCCTCCTCCTCTCCCTCCTCCCCTCCTCCTCCCTCCCTCCTCTCCTCCTCCCTCCTCCTCCTCCTCCTCCCCCTCCCCCCCTCCCCCTCCTCCTCCTCCTCCTCCTCCCTCCTCCTCCTCTCCTCCTCCTCCTCCTCCTCCTCCTCCTCCTCCTCCCCCTCCTCCTCCTCCCAAGGCCAGGGCGAAGGCCGGTGGCTTCTGCCCACGTCCTGAACGCAGCCCTCCCGCCTAGGGGCCGCTGCCCTGGGGCGGGGCGTGATCAAACGAGAGCCTCTAGATCAAGAGGTAGAAAGCCACGAGTGGCGAGAAAGGCAAAGGAGACGCCACGGGCGACCAAGGATCTGCACCTCCTCCTCCTCCTCCTCCTCTTCCTCCTCCTCCTCCCCCTCCTCCTCCTCCAGACTAACGAGCCGCATAAGCATAACTCTTCCGAAGTTCGCGCAAAGTTCTTGGATCTGCGCTGGACCCCCCTCCCTGGCACGCTCCGCGCGCCAGGGGCGGCACCAGAAACGCCGCCAGCGCCGATCCAAGAAATCCGCGAGAACATCCGAGCCGAAAAGTAGTTCCTCTTGAACCCGAGATGTCGGAAGCGCGGTACCGACCAAGTAAACGGATGTATATTGCGGTCGCTTCGAACAGGGGCGTGCAACATGCTAAGGATGGGAGAAGATGCGGGAATTGGCCGGACCCGCTTTGGCGTTCGAGCAACCGTACGTTCTAGGAGGAGCTTGCACCCACATGGCCCCGAGAGACGCCCAAGAGGCGCCCAGGAGGCTTCACAAATGACCCTCAGAAGGCCGGCTGAGAGGCGCGAAACCCACACGAGCGACAATGAAAAACTGGTCTCACGCGAGATGGCACAACGACCTCACGCGGCAACTTCCGCGGGCCGCCGACGCGGCACGCTGCATTGGGGACGCCGGCGCCATCCCGGGGAGAGGGAAAGAGTAGGGGAGGAGCGAAAAAGGGGGGTGGGGGGAAGGGGGGGTTTCAACCCCCCCCCTCCGTCACGGGAAAGAGGGGGGGGCTCAAACCCCCCCCACATTAAATCCAGGGGGGGGGCCCGGTTCCAAACCCCCCTCCACCCCTCCAAGCGACCACAGAACGCGCTCTGTTATAGGCCTGGAGTGCTACAGTGCTACTTCGCAGGATGCTGGAAGGTGCACTGGCGTTTCTGAATAATGGACCAATTGGGTCGTTGCTGGGATCCACGGTGGTAGCACTGTAGCATCGCGACCCGCTTGCCGCGCCATCGTGCCGCAGCTGTCTTGGAGCGGATGGCGCCCGTGGCGCCCTCGGCCCCTCGCCCCGAGGGCCTTGCTGGCAGCTCCCGCGGGGCCTGCCAAACCCCACGGCGCGAATTTGGACGCCCGAAATGGGTACCCAAAGAATGGGTGCAGTGCCCAACAACTGTGGTCCCGAACCAACAGCGGCCGCGGTTGGGCAGGCGGCCCTCTGCCTCGAATGAGCACAGGCCGCGGCGGCGTGGACAGCGAGTCCTGTTCAAAATGAAGAAGATCCGCTGTTGGGCATTGTACCCACTCTTTCCGTGCCAATTTCGTTCGTGCAGAGAAGGAGGAGGCGGAGGAGGAGGAGGAGGAGGGGGAGGAGGACGAGGAGGAGGAGGAGAGGAGGAGGAGGTGGAGGGGGGGGGAGGAGGAGGAGGAGGAGGAGGAGGGAGGAGGAAGAGGAGGAGGAGGAGGAGGAGGAGGAGGAGGAGGAGGAGGAGGAGGAGGAGGAGGGAGGAGGAGGAGGAGGAGGAGGAGGGGAGGAGGGAGGAGGAGGAGAGGAGGAGGAGGAGGGAGGAGGAGGAGGAGGAGGAGGAGGAGGAGGAGGAGGAGGAGGAGGAGGAGGAGGAGAGGAGGCAGGAGGAGGAACAAAATCGTCCGCCCGGGGCCGCACGAGCCGGGGCGCGGCCCCTCCGCCCGGGGGGGCGCGCGGGTGGGCCCGCCCCGCGCGCCTCGGCCCCGGCGGCCCGGCCGGGCGCCCCGCCGCTGGGCGCTCGGGCCCCCGCGGTCTCTGGGCGTCGCCGTCGGGGGGGGGGGGAGGAGGAGGAGGAGGAGGAGGAGGAGGAGGAGGAGGGGAGGAGGAGGGGAGGAGGGGGAGGAGGAGGAGGAGGAGGGGGAGGAGGAGGAGGAGGGGGAGGAGGAGGAGGAGGAGGAGGAGGAGGAGGAGGAGGAGGAGGAGGAGGAGGAGGAAGGAGGAGGGGGGGTGGAGGAGGAGGAGGAGGAGAGAGGGGGGAGGGGAGGAGGAGGAGGAGGAGGAGGAGGAGGAGGAGGAGGAGGAGGTGGAGGAGGAGGAGGAGGAGGGAGGAGGAGGAGGAGGAGGAGGAGGAGGAGGAGGAGGAGGAGGAGGAGGAGGAGGAGGAGGAGGAGGAGGAGGAGGAGCGGAGGAGGGGGGGAGGAGGAGGAGGAGGAGGAGGGGGAGGAGGTGGAGGAGGAGGAGGAGGAGCAGGAGCAGAAAGCCACCGCGGCGTGCACTCGCCGCCCCGCCCGGCCAGCAGAGGGCGCGCAACTGGCAGCGGCCGGCGCGCCGGCCGGGCCGCCGCCTCGGGCGTCCATGCCCCGTGCATGGTTCGGCTGCGTGCGCGCACTCTGCACGAGAGGGGCCAGGATGCTCCTCGATGCTCCTCGCCGAGACGAGCTGCAGACGTCCGAGCGGTGCCAAGACACCAAGAGAGCATCGTTTAGCGGAGGAGCAGGACGGGACGACGGGAGGTTCTGTATTTGTGTTGGCCTCCAGGGGCCCTTGCCAAGCCTCGGGGCCGTCCATCGAAAAACCAATCCCTGGGGGTGTCCAGACCGCTGGGGGTCCACGTAATGAACAAAAAACAGGACGGATTGTTAATCTATCCCCATCCAACACTGCTCTGACATTGGCCCCAATGGCCGATCTACCCCTCTGTAGTGGGGATCTACGCTGTTCCCCTCGGGTTTCGCGGGGCCTATCCCCATCTTGGGGGGTGGTCTGGCGGGGTGGAGGTACCATGGCCAAGTGGGAATGGGGATCGGATAAACGCCGCGGACCAGGGGAGAACTACGATCGAAATGGGCACGGGGAGATTAGGGAAAGAAGACCGACAACATATCCTGCCCATTCTGAATAGGAATCGCCGTCGGTGTCGCTTTCGTCGTCGGGGGAGGGGAGGGCGACGCTGCGCACAAGGGGGGAAATGCCCTGAACTTCCAGAGTGGTACAACACAGCCCTCTAGACCCGTAGACCCATCTGGACTGCCAAAACCCTTCACAGGAGTTTGCATGTCGAGGTCCTGGTGTTATGTTTCAGCCCTCCTGGTGGATTAGTCCCTGGACATACTCCCGGGGTGCGTTCTGACCAACATGTCGAGGCGAGCCCAGCGATGGCGAGCTTCCCAGGAGACCCCAAACAGGCGTAGAAATCCGCTGAGCCTACCGCCTCCCTCCCTCGAAGAGGCCCCCTGTAATTCACCAAATGTTCGACGATGTGTGCTAGCTTCAGTCCCGGCGCCCTTCCTCGATCTCGGCGGCGACAGGCCCGTGTTCCATCGGGCCCCGGGGCCATCAACAACAATGACCGAGGACAGAATGCGAGGCGGGAGTGTATCCATATCCACCGCCTGGGAACCGACGCCCTGGTGCCCCAGCGGGCGGTGGATATGGATATAGATTGGGCCCCGAGGGCTCGAACCTCTCCATATCCACCGCCTGTGAAGTCCGCGAGGATCGATCCCCCAGGCGGTGGATATGGGCAAATCCCCGCCTCGGAGAGAACTACTTCCTGGGAGGCGGTCGGCATTTCTGGGGCAACGGACTGATTGCAAAAAACCACAGCGGCGGCGGTGCCCGCAAGCGTATTCTAAACGACGTCTGGGCGCGCGCATCGCCCCCGCGGAGCCGAGTAGCCTCTGACTGTGCGCAGGTCTGAGGAGGGCGGGGAGGCCCGCTGCAACCACCGCGTGGACGCGCTATGAGCACTCTAAACAAAACATGTAAGTCCCGAGCAAATGGCACCGATATTGGCCTCGCACCTCACCTGCGAAGTACCCTTTCGCTACACCAGCCGTCCGCTTGTCGTCACCTATGGCCGCAGCCACGAATTACACCACGCCACAACTGCAATGGACATCTGTCGTACAACACGTAACTGGTCTCAACGCTGACAAATAAATATTCCTATTTATATATTTTTACAAGGCCGGGGACCCCGGAAAAACGGCACACGGTGCCCCCCCAAAAAACTAATTTCGGCCTCCCCGAGCCTTTGGGGCGCTCCTGCAGAGTGCTCCGTGTCTGTCCTGCGAATGCGACGCGAAAAAAAAACCTACGACGGCCAAAGAGGGCCCCGAGACACCCAAAGATCGACCCAAGACGCCCAATCTGGGCCCAAGACTGCCCAAGACGCGTCCAAGACGCCCCCAGAGACCCCCAAGAGGCCTCCCAAGAGAGCCCCGAAAGGCTACAATTGTTGATTTTCCCGTGTGTTTTTCTATGTTGTTGGCCCTCTCGCTTTCCCCGCTTCCCGACGCTCCACAATGGCCCAAGAGGCTCCCTAGATCGCCCCAGCACTGCCCACGAGGCCCCCAAGAAGGCCCCGACACGGTCCAGGAGGGTTCCGAAACCGTCCAAGAGGCGCCCAAGACGGCCCAACAGAGCACCAAAACGGCCCCAAAAGAGACCCAAGAGGGCGCCCAAAAATGCAAAAACTAAATTTCCCGCCGCGAGAAGGCCCCAAGAGGCCCGGAGAGAGCCCCATGAGGCCCCAAGAGGCCCCCAAGAGGCCGCAAGAGGCCCCCAAAAGGCCCCCAAGATGCCCAAAAGCTTCCCCAATAACCCCAAAACACCCCCAAGAGGCTTCAAAACTGCCTCGCAGAGGGCCCCGAGAGGCGCACCACGAGATCCCAACACAGCGGTCTCCCCCTCTCATTATCCCTTCTCTTTGCCGTCGCCTTCTTCGTCGTCGCTGTCGCATCAAATGGCGCAGCGAGGCCATTTTTCGTTCAAACCACCGAAGGACCCAAGAGGAGGACGAGGAGGAGGGGGACATGGAGGAAGGAACGAAAACGAGGGGAAGGGGATACGGGGGATTAAGCACCTGGACGCGGCGCCCTTGCCTACCTTACCGGAGAGGGCCGGCCGAATCCGAGGAGCCCCTGGGGGATTTCAAAACGTGCGCCGCCTCTTGCACTACCTTCGGGCCCCTTGGCGGCTTGGGAAAAACCGTTCCTAATTCGGGGGGGTTCTCTCACCTTTTGCCGCTTGACTCGCAGAGAGGCCGAGCGGCACCGCGCCGCGCCGCCGGGGATGGGGAGAATGGACAAAAAAAGAAGCGGAGAGGGGGGAGAGGTTGAGGGGGAGGAACAGGAGGAGGAGGAGAAGGAGGGGGAGGAGGAGGAGGAGGAGGAAAGGAAAGGAAAAGGGGAAGGACGAAGAGGAGATAACGAAAATCGTCGAATCCGCTTCGCCAGAGATATGCTCGCAACTCCGACCTCAAAAGCGCCTTGCTTCGCATCGGTCCCGCCGCCTTCGCTTGAGACATCGTCGCAGCTCTGGGGCCCGAGACACTCTCAGTAGAGGTGTTCCACCCACTGTCGCCTGAGACACTCTCGCAAGTCTCACTTCGGAGGTGCCTTGCACCATGGTGGTTCGGCCACTTTCGCGTGCGACTTCTCGCAACTCTACGTTCAAGGATGCCCTGAGCAGAGGTGTTCAGACCACTCCTCGCTTGAAACTTCCTCGCGCGGCTGACTTCGGATATGCCCTCCCCTGAGCGGAGGTGTTCAGGCCATTTTCACCCGGGACGTCCTCGCAACACGGACCTCGGCGACGCATTGTCCCATGGTAGTCTGACCACGTTTGCCTGAGACCCTCGCGCCTTTTAGTGGCGCGATGATATGAGCAACTGGTCAGGCCACTACCGCCTGATCTACGCATGTGTATGCGCACGCATAGTTACACTGACCATTTGCATACACATATACATATCCGTACAAACGTATACATATATGTACATATGTACGATGCATTCATAGACGCCATATATATACGCACGTACGTACGCACGTATGCACGCACGTACATACGTACGTACGTATGTAGTATGTATGTATGTATGTATACATGCATGTATGTATGTATGCATACATGCATGTATGTATGTATGTGTCTATGCATGCATACATGCATGTATGTATGCATGCATGCATGTATGCATGTATGTATGCATGTATGTATGTATGTATGTATCTATGCATGTATGTATGTATGTACGTACGTACGTACATACGTATGTATGTATGTGTTTGGTTGTGTGTACGTACGTATGTATGTATGGATGCATGTATGCATGCAGGTAGGTATATTTGTTTGTAAGGATGGATGTATGCATGTGCATATATACACGTGTCTCGATTAGCTGCCCGAACGCTTACGTACTTGGGGCACGACGCGCGCTCTCGATAAAACTGTGAATGCCACACCCGTCCCCCGCTTGGGGGATGCACTCTGCTCCGACAAAGTGTGATGCCCGAACCTGCGTCCTGTCATCTCTCTGCGCCGCCATTTCAAGCGCAAGCACCACCTGGAGCAGCTAGCAACACAGAGTAGCCCGCCTTGCAACAAGCTCCAATCAGACCTCCCCACCGCGTGCACCCCTCAATCACCGCAGTGTCCACCTAGAACACCGAGGTCACTTGAAATGGCACAGTGGTCGAAACATGGTGTTCGTGCGCTCTTCGAACATATCCTCGAAACGACATCGTCCTCCACTCCCCCCATCCTCATTCCATCCCTCCATCTGCGGGGACAGGTCCCATCATCTTGCCGATCGTGGTGAACAACTCTGTTTTCCGGAGTCTCTGCATGCAGTATGTCATGCCGAAGCGCATGTGTGTCTAGTCTATACGGATTCACAGCGAATGATTGCGAAATCATAGCCTGGTGTTGCGATCAAGTCATGCGCAAAACGATGAAGGGCAACGTAAGGCAAAACACGGAAGTCGTAAACATATCATATAATTAGGTGTGCTCTGTATGGCAAGGCTGCGCAACACAATAATAATATCAAGTAATACTGTCCCGGCACAGCGAGAGAACAAAAAAAAACGAAACTTGAAAACGAATACGAGCGTGAGCGAGAACGTTACAAGCTGCGAAAGAAAGAAAACGAATGCCCGGTGGAGTGAGAAACCCAAACACACGCTCGCCGACGTCCCGCACGCTTGCCCCTGCCCCGTGCCTCCACCCCTCGCGCCCGCGCGCCCGCGCCCGCGTCGTCGCGTCGGCGCCCTCGCGCTCGCGTGCCCACGTCCGCCCCCGCCGCATCACCGCGCGCCCGCGCAAGCGACCGCGCAACGGCCGCTGAGTCACTTACACAATGCCTGCCGCGCTCATAAAGGGAGCTTCGAGAACGCCGAGGTCGCCCCCAGGCAGACGAAATGTCCAATTCACGACTGCGGGCGCAACTGCTCACTATCAACCCGCCGGTGCAGCCGCCCCTTGTTTTTGTGGTGGCATGCGTCGTTGAAGGAGACCCAACATATGTATGTGAGTGTTGGCATTCATACTACGCACAACGCAACATCGTGGGCTGCCTCCTTTCCCAGGTCCAACCGCGCCTGTCCGCGCTTGCGCCTCGCCGTCTCTGCGCAGATCTCGTTCGCCGCGCGTTGCTAGACTCGCCCGCGTAGACCATCGAGGACACGCGTGCCCCGCGTCTGAAACACTCACGGCCGGGGTCGAACTTGACGAACAAAACAGCCTACTGCTTTGGGGTCCAGGGTGCTTTACAGCGGCGGGCCGCGGAGATTTTGGCGGGCGCGGGAGGGGGGGGGGGCGCGAGGCGCCCCGGGCGCGGTCGAGAAGGGCTTCGAGATCCCCATCGCGGTCGACAGCTCTCACGCGGCCCTGGACTGGGCGTTCATAGCTTTCGCACCCTTCTCGGAGCCATCCAGAACAACAAAAGAAACCACTCGCTAATCATCCGTTCCCGACGGCGTCCGCCATCGACCAAGACCCAGGAAGAAAAAAACATCGGAACCCCGCGGGTGCATTCAACGCGCGCAACGAGTGAGAAAAATGAGCGGACGCGAACGACAACGACCCATATTGAACCGGTGGCATCGGCGACGGCGAATCCTTGCTGATCCACAGCGGGGTGCGTCCTGCTAGCCAAAGGATCAGAAGTCAACTTCAGCACCTTCCAAATTGTGATCCACGCGTCTCTGCCGTGGTGGGCTTGGTCCGCAAGAAATACGGCCATGCCGTCGCGAAGGAAGAGAGGGAACGGGTCGTGACCATGGCCAGCAAGCCTGTAAACGTTGTCACCAGCACCAGATCATTCGCCATCATCTGCTCCATGCCGCGAACGCGCAGAAGTGCAAACCATTGCCCTTTCCCTCGCCAGATAAGGCGGGGCGCGAGCCGCGGGTCGCGCCTCGGGGCCACCCGAGCCTCAACCAAACATCTGGGGGCCCAAACGAGCATAGTCCCAACTGGCGCTGGGTGCGACCCAAACCCCGAACCCCAACCACAACGGCAGAGCGTCCGGACCTACCGACTGCCCCCCCGCCCCCCCTCGCGCCCCTGCCCATACTTATTTGACTCGCTCCCACGCGCACGGGCGATGATTCCTTGTCGACCTCGACGCCCCAGCCCAAGACTTTGGCAGGTCCCCGATGCCGAATATCTCCTCGAATTCACTCGGGGGCAAATGAAACACAGATGCGAACCGAACGCGGAGCATCAAGGCCGAAGCATCGATGCTGGCCACCTCCAACGTTTTATGCGTCACAGGTGGAACCTTGAAAAGCTGTGGTTCTGGCAATGTGTTGTTGCTGTGGCATTTCTTGGTCAATTCGCGGCGCAGGTTGCCTGACCGCGCGCCCCAGGCTCCAAGCCGGGCGACACTCAATCCACAACACCAGCAACCCACTATTCGGGGAAACTGTCGGGGCGCGGGTGGTTGCGTCGCGCCCGCCACAACCCTGCGAGCACCATGTCGGCTCGGCGTATAGATGCGGGGGTAGTCACCATCACCACCATCACCTTCATTACCATGATCGGTACCACCACCAGCATCATCAGCATCATCAACACAACCATCCCACCGCTGCCACCACCGCGATCGACACTTCCATCACAATCATCGTCGCAATCATTGCCATACTCAAGCCGTGGTCATCATGATCGTTGTCATCGCTCATGTCATAATCATTTGAAACACCATCAACGTCAACATCGTCCACATCTCATCGCAATCTCCTCATTGACATCATCATCATAATCGTCTTCAACATCTCCACTACCGCTATCATCGATATCCGCATTCGTCGACAGTCGGTAACACGACCACGATATTCGGTAACAACCATCACGACATTCGGTAACAACGACGCGCTCGAATGCGATAGCGCCGAAAACGATTTCGGCAGCGCGCTACCAGCTCGAATGCGCAATCTCGATCGTGCATGCACTGCGCTCGACAACGGCTCTTGACGCTCATGTCTGCTGGTACGGTAACGACTAGATTCTCTGAGGCACTGTCCCCCCCCCAAAAAAAAAAGGTTTCGGATTATCTGGGAACTGGTTGGTGCTGGGCCCAGTCGTCGCTGGATTCCTCGGGATTCACTAGTCTTGCATCCTTGCAAGGGGGTCCTACGGGGGTCCCCCTTTTTTTCCCGGAAAAGAATTACGAAGTAAAGCGTGACTGTTCAGTTGAACAAGTGCGTCCACATGCCTGCTCGAGGAAAGTTTGCCCTTCATCTCGGGTCCTCCATACGTAACGGGGTCCGCAGACCACCGTTCTCCTTCTTAAAAAAGAAGATGCGCCACGTTTTGCGCGGAATCCACGCGAAATCCGCCGACCCCTTGTGGGTCTCTAGGCGTGTGAAATAATTCCCCCCCCTAACCCCCCCCATGGGACCCCACACCGACGATTCGACCCCCCCCCCCCGGGCCCCGGACGAGCGCACCACGGGCTCTTTTGGGCCCAACAGGAGCTCACGACGAGCCAAGAAGGCCCCAAGACGTCTCCAAGACGGCCCACGAGGGCCCCGAGACGCCAAACGAGAGCTCCAAGACGCCCCGGAAGGCCCCAAGACGAGCCAAGACGCATCCAAGACATCCCAAGAGGCCTTCAAGAGCAGTCCCCAGAAGGGCCGAAGAGCCGAAAATCGTCAATTTCCTATGGGAAACGTACATTTTGATCAAATACGACTTGTCGGCTCTCACGGCGTTGAAGACGGTCCATAAACACCCCATGTTCGATCCAAAACGGCCAAAGAAGCCCTCAATAGTGGCCCAAGCCGGCCCAAGAGGGCGCCAAGACGGCCCAAGAGGCCCCCAAGACGGCCCAAGAGGTCCCCAAGACGGCCCCAAGAGGGACCCAAGAGGGGGAGCCCGACCCGACAATCCGAGCCTTCCGCCCCAAGACGGCCGCAAAAGGCTCCAAGAGGCCCCAAGAGACTTCCAAGACGCCCCCAAGAGGCCCCAAAAAGCCCCATAGAGGCCCCAACACGGCCCCAAAACGGCCCCCAAGAGGCTTCGAAGCTGCCTCCAAGAGTACCGCGAGCAGCCCTGCAAGAGATTCCAGCCGTGTCCGTAATCGGGGGGGCCCATACCGCCCTTGAGGCCATCTTTGGGATCGCCCACGACGTCTCCAAGATGACCCTCAGGACATCTGAAAGACGCGCAAACTACGCATGTCATTACATGTCCATTGCGTTTTTGGCCTTTTCGCCTTTCCGGCGTCCCGACGCTCCAACACGGCCCAAGAGCCCCCCAAGACGGCCCCAATACGGCCCAAGAGGCCCCCAAGATGGCCCCAAGACGGCCCAAGATTGCCCCCAGACGGCCCAAGAGGTCCTCAAGACGGCCCATGAGGGCTCGAAGACGACACCCAGAGGGGCCCAAGAGGGCGACCAACAATTTTCAAAAATCCGCCGGCCCCTTGTGGGTCCTCAGGCGTGTGAGATTGTTCCACCCATAAAAAATCCCCCCCTGGGGACCCCAAACCGGGAATTTGACCCCTCCCGGGCCGCGCCAGGTCGCGGACAATGCGCGTCAATGGTTGTCCTGGACAATGGCCAATCCCGGGGAGGTGTCACATGTGTCGGGTCCCCTCTTCAATAAGGGCTCCTCGAGAAGTGAACACACGACAGTTGTCACGCATGACGGCTATGTATGTTGTTCGCCTTCCTCCTCATCATCCTACTTTTCCTCCTCCTCATCATCATCATGATCAACCTGTTCGTCGTCGTCGTCCTCCTCCTCCTCCTCCTCATCATCATCGTCGCCGTCATCATCGTCGGGAGGGCCCTAGCCGAAGGCCCCACCGGATCCACCTGACCCCGAAATCCCCCAGATCGCCTCCAGGTCGCGCCAAGACGGTCCACCAGGCGACGGGACGACCCGCGAGAGCTCCAGGACGGCTCCAGAGAGGTTCATGGAGCGCCAAAACAGCCTCAGAGGACGCCGAGACGGTTCCGCTTAACGTCAGGTAGGGCCAAGATAGCTTCACGATGGCCTGAAACGATTCAAGGTCACCCCACGGCCGCCCCTGACGGTTCCAAAAGACACCGCAAAGCAGTTCTGAGGTCACCAAGGGCATACGTACCACAGTCCTCGGCAACAGATGGCGACGGCCAAGACGGCCGAAAAGAACGCCCAGAGCGCCCCATGACAGCCCAAGAGAGGCCGATGACAGCCCAAGAGAGCCCCAAGACAGCCCAATACTGCCCCAGGACGGCCTAAGGGGCCCCAAGACAACCCAAGAATGCCCCAAGAATGGCCCAGGGGCCTCAGACCACCCAAAGAGGCGACAAGATCACTGCGCGATTCTTCATAAGGGGTCGGCGGATGTGGCGTAAGCCTGAAGAATAACGAGGTCTGGAGACCCGACCAATGCACAAAAAAGGCCACCCTGGAGGTATCTAACATGGCGGTCCCGAGCTAGGGTATCCAACATGGTGGTCCCGAGCTGGAATCACGTGTTTTCAGGTGTCCAGCCCACCAAACGGGGTATGTAACATGGTGGTCCCGAGCTGCAACCACGTGTTTTTACATGTCCAGGCCACCCAGCGTGGTATCTAACATGGTTCTCTCGAGCTGGCACCCACGGTTTTACGTGTCCAGGCCACACAGGGGGGTATCTAACATTGTCGTCCTGAGCTGGAGCCACGTCCACCCAAGAGGGGGATCTAACATAAAAGTCCCGAGCTGGCACCCACGGTTTTACGTATCCAGGCCACCCAGGGGGTATCTAACATGGTTACCCCGAGAAAGGACTATGTGGTTTAACGTGTCCAGGCCACCCAGGGGTGTATCTAACATGGTTGCCCAGAGCTGGATCCACGTGTTTTACATGTCCAGACCGCCCAGAGGGGTATCTGACATGGTTGTCCCGAGCTGGAACCACGTGTTTTTACGTGCCCAGGCCACCCAGAGGGGTATCAAATATTGGTGTCCCGAACTGGTACCGCGTGGTTTCACGTGCCCAGGCCAGCCAAGGGGTGCCTAGCATGGTTGTCCCGAGCTTGAAACAAGTGTTTGTTCGTACCAAGGCCACCCAAAGGGGGTATCTAACATGGTTGTCCCGAACTTGAGACACGTGTTTAAAGGCCACCCAGGGGTGTACCTAACATGGTTGTTCCGAGCTGGCACCCACGTTTTTACGTGTCCAGGTCACCCAAAGGGTATCGAACATGATTGTCTCGAATTGGAACCACGTGCTTTCACGTGTCCAGGCCACCTAGGGGGTATCTAACATGGGCCTCCTGGTGCCTTCCTGGGGGCCTGGAACGGACGTCTAACCTGAAGATGTGTTGAGGATGTCTCGATGGAGCCACTTGTTTTCACGCGTCCAGTTCACCCAAGCGGATGTCCAGCATGAGGTGGCCCGTCCCTCGGCACGTCCCGCGGTGCGTCCCCGTGGCACGTCACCTGGCGCGTCGCCTGGCGCGTCCCTTGGGACGTTCCGCGGCGCGTCCTCCTGGCATGTTCACCTGTCAATTAGCTCTGGGGCAGCTAATATGTGCTGAGGCAGCTCGAGCTTAAGATCCAGATCAGTTCGGTCAGGACTCGGATGCAAAGGGGGACTCGATCCACAACGCTATAGAGCACAATCGTGGCATGGCACATCGCCACTCAGCACGGCGCAGCACAGCACAGCCCTCGGCACGGTACATCAAGATCGATACACTCAGCATTGCAACCTGTTCCGTGGCGCGTCCAGTGGCGAGTCCCCCTGCCACGTCGCGCGGCGCGTCCCCCGGTACGTCCCGTGGCACGTCCATTGGCACGTTCCGTAGCGCGTCCCCTTGGCACGTCTCGCAGTGCGTCCCCATGGCACGTCCCCTGGCACGTCGCCTGGCGCGTCCCTTGGGACGTTCCGCGGCGCGTCCTCCTGGCATGTTCCCCTGTCCAATTAGCCCTGGGGCAGCTACACAAAACATGTGGGGCCCATCCCAAACTGAGGGTGTGCGTTTGACCCTGGCGCCAGCTGCACACCCCGCCCCCCCTCCGTCCACCCAACCCTTCCGCCCGCCCCCGAACTAGGCCAGGAAGGACCAGGGGAGGGCGAGACCGAGGAAGGTGCACACAGGTGTGGCGCTTGACCTCATGGACCAACCGATCACGAGCCAGAGGGAGGGAGGGAGGGAGGGAGGGAGGGAGGAGGAGGAGGAGGAGGAGGGAGGAGGAGAAGGGACGTGGCTGCCCCACGAGCCAGCAGAACACTGCAGCTGCTCCCCAGCGCACCTCTCTTTCGATCTCGTAGATGCTTCCAGCCATGAACGCCAGATACAGGAACAACATCATGTAGCCAATTGGTCTGCTCAGCACCCACTTGCAACAGCGTATGCTGAGGAACACAAATCCACAAGCCCTTCTAGCGGACTCCGCTGGCGCGTCAAGACAGCATATCGCCTAGAGCATTCTTGCGTTACCACGTGATCTGCCCCCTGCAGCATCATCATTGTGGAACAGGTTTAAACATCAGCTGGTCTCCGCGACAACTCGCCCGAGCAACAAGCAGACACGAAGGCGACAACTCCAACACACATACACTACCACATGCTACGCGCCAGTGGACCAGTAGGGACCTAGGAGAAACATGTTGAGGGAAGGTGGGCCAGGAGGGGACGTGAGGGCAGGGATGATGAAGGAAGGGGAAGAATCGACCATAACGGCAACCTGACGCGTCGTGTACGTTCGGGATGTCGGCGTCATTTGCATCGGACGCAGGCGGCACGCACATGCACACTGTTTCAGTCGGCGGCACGGAGGATCCTCAAGTGCGGGCAACAGAACGAAGTGCTACTCGCGATCGAGCATCGTCGAAAGCAGCGTGTACGAAGCGTCGCGAAATGACGAGTGCAACAGTGGGTGGTGAGGAAAAGGAACCATAAGTACGCACAGACACACACACACACACATATATATATATATATATATATAGATATGTATATAAATGTGTATTGCGTCGGCGGCTTGGCAAAGTAACTGCGCTGGCGGAAAGCTACCTTGGGGGTACCGCTCTAGCGAATTGGACACACATTCACACACGCACACGCACGACCTTAGTGGGCCCCGGAAACGGCAGGGCCGTTTTTTCACCGTTTCCCCAAAAAATGTCCCTTGAAAATGGAAACGGCAAAAAACGGCGACCAGAAACGGTAAAAAAACGGCTCCAGGATTGGAACCGGAGCCGGAACCGGTCAAAAAACGGCGAGGGAACCCGTAAAAAAGCAGCGTCGGAGCCGGCAACAAAAACGGCGAAACGGAACCGGTAACAAGAAGGGCCCCGTCGTTTCCAGGGCCCACTAAGCGCACGACCACACCTCTCGCCATCGCTCGGACGTCCATTTCCCGTGCACTTGTCGGCTTCGTGCGTGGTTTTTTTTTGCTCGATGGTCCAGGATGGTCCTCGATGGTTCTCGCCGAGAAAAAATGCACACGTCCGATCGATGCCAAGACCTTGGATGAGGCTGGACTGAGCCAGAGTCGACCCCGAGAACAACGGGGTCCTGGAACCCGGGGCCCGCCCCCGAAACCATCCCTGCATCCCGAGACGTGCTCGAGGGCTCTGGGGGACGCGCTGGGCCCTAACCCCAGGAAGCATTTAAGAACCCCCCCGGCGATATCGTAGCACCGCATTTTTTCTTCGATATTCCGAGGGGCCGAAATAACCGAACGATAGCTTTAGCATCCATCATCATCATCATGCTTATCATCATCAGGTAACGCTTCCAGGGTGCGGAAGGGTTATCGATTTGCCGGAGGGGGGGAGTTCTTAAATGCTTCCTGGGGTTATAGGATCAGGTGGGGAAGGTCCTCCTACAGGCGGAGGTTGGAGGAGCAATGAAAAACCGTCGAGACGCATCTCCCAAGATGCGCAAAACGATCCGGCGTGCGAGTTTCTGAGAGCGTGGACTTGAGCTCGCTCAAGCTTCGCTCTGCCGGTGGAGGGGGGGGGGGGTACGTTATTTTCGACGTCATTTCCGACGTTTTTCGGTACACGGGGATATTTCCAACGTCATTTCCGACGTTTTTCGGTACCCGGGGACAGGGGGGTATGGAAAACTCCACTTCCGGAGCCCCCCCGGATTAGCGGCACTGGCTGGAGGCCAGCCCAATATTAGAGAAATCGCCCCTATGATTTGACGACTTTTCAGGAAAAGACGTGGGCCCAGGGTTCTCGTGTACTTGGTTACCCCCCCGGCCTTGACTTGCGTGGGGCTGGCGAAGTTGTGTGCGGAAAAATTACAAGGTCGCGTAGGGCCAGCGAAATGATGTTTGAGGAGGTCCTGAGCGAACCGCATGTTTTGCAGAAATTGCTGAGGATGTCTCAAGCGAAACGCTTGTTTTCTGTTATTGATTGTCCTCTTCTGGGGACCATAATTCAGAGGATCTCTCAAGTGAAATGCTCGTGCCCAGGTCTTGAGGGTGTCTCGAGCGAGACGCTTAGTATCACGCGTCCAGGTTGCCCAGGCAGATGTCTAGCATGATGTTTTGTTTAGGATGTCTCGAGCGAGACACTTGTTTTCACGCGTCGAGGTCGCCCATGAGGATGTGTTGAGGAAGTCTCGATCGAGACGCTTGTTTGCACGTGTCCAGGTTGTCCAGGCGGATGGTCTAGCATGAGGATGTGTAGAGAACATCTTGAGCGAAACGCTTGTTTTCACGTGTCCAGGTCGTCCAGGCAGATGTCTAACATGAAGATGTGTTGAGAATGTCTCGAGCGAGACGTTTGCTTTCACGTGTCCAGGTCGCCCAGGCGCGTGTCCAGCATGAGGAGGTGTTGAGAACGTCTCGAGTGAACTGCTGGTTTTCACGTGCACAGGTCACCCAGGCGGACGACTAACATAAAGATGTGTTGAGGATGTCTCGAGCGGACCACTTGTTTTCACGTGTCCAGTTCGCCCTGTCGGATGTATAGCATGAAGATGAGTTGAAGATGTGTTGAGCGAAACGCGTGTTTTCACGTGTCCAGATCGCCCAGGCGGCCCCACCACGTTCCGTAGCGCATCCCCTTGGCACGTCCCGCGGTGCGTCCCCATGGCACGTCCCCTGGCACGTCGCCTGGCGCGACCCTTTGGAGGTTCCGCGGCGCGTCCTCCTGGCATGTCCCCCTGTCAATTAGCTCTGGGGCAGCTACTATGTGCTCAGGCAGCTCGAGCTTGAGATGCAGATAAGTTCGGTCAGGACTCGGATGCAAAGGGGGACTCGATCCACAACGCTATAGAGCACAATCGCAGTATGGCACATCGCAGTTCAGCACGACACAGCACAACACAGCCCTCGGCACGGTACATCAAATCGATATTCTCAGCATTGCAACCTGGCACAATCCTTGGCACGTTCCGTGACCCGGCCCGTTGCGAGTCCCCCTTGCACATCGCGCGGCGCGTCCCCTGGCACGTCCCAGGGCAAGTCCATTGGCACGTTCCGTAGCGCGTCCCCTCGGCACGTCCCGCGGTGCGTCCCCATGGCACGTCCCCTGGCACGTCGCCTGGCGCATCCCTTGGGACGTTCCGCGGCGCGTCCTCCTGGCATGTCCCCCTGTCAATTAGCTCTGGGGCAGCTAATATGTGCCCAGGCAACTCGAACTTGAGATCCAGATAAGTTCGGTCAGGACCTGGATGCAAAGGGGGACTCGATCCACAACGCTATAGAGCACAATCACGGCATGGCACATCGCAATTCAGCACGGCGCAGCACAGCACAGCCCTCGGCACGGTACATCAAGACCGATACACTGAACATTGCATTTGCCCGTCGCCAAATTAGGTGTCTTTGAAAAATTGTCAGGCCTTACATGTCTATATTCCTGTCCTGGTTCGTGGGTCGATGATGTTTGAATCTTCCTCCTGCAGAGGACAGGCCCGACGTAACCCTGGACCAAACGCTGCTGAACACCTCAGGGCGCGTCTCCCTCGGGACCCCCTCCTGCGTGGCCAACCCGACGCAGAACGCCCTCCCGTCCCGCGCGCGTTTCCCGCCACGCAGGTGAGCTCCGTCGCAACGATGCGAGTCACGCCGCGCTCAAAGACAAGACGAACCAATCCTGCATGAAGCCCCCCCCCTCTGGTGCAGCGGGTCGGCGCCGGGGTGCCAGCATGGCCACTAAGGGGTCGGTCGGTGTCGCGTGTGGTCGTGCAGAGCGCAGAAGTCGGAGTCAGTCACAAGGGAACCGGAGTCGAAGAGATGACCAGTACAGCTGGCGTCGAAGCGATGACCAGCGATCGCTGGAGCCGGAACGACGAGAGCTTGAATCGGAGATGGAGGCCAAGCGTGAGTCGGGGAGAGGGCATCGGGAGTCGGAGAGACGACCAGGGTAGTGCGCCGATGCAAAATAAGGCAGGAGGGGGAACGGCCAGGGCACGGTGAACTTCACGCGTCGCGCGGGCGGCCGCAGGCCCCGCGGAAGAGCCAATCTCAGGGCACTCGGGCCCCTCACGGCGACGAACGGCCGATCCCCCCCTGAGCCCATGCCGACCTCGGCCCGTGCCCGGAACCCGGCACAAGCCCCCTGAGCCCAACTCCCCCCGAGCACCTCCGTCGGGCCGACGCA
This sequence comes from Prorocentrum cordatum, assembly GCA_963575745.1. NCBI lineage: Eukaryota > Dinophyceae > Prorocentrales > Prorocentraceae > Prorocentrum > Prorocentrum cordatum. The sequence goes on from CAUYUJ010016616.1 coordinate 755,098, forward strand.
TGACCCAGGAGGAGGAGGAGGAGGAGGAGGAGGAGGAGGAGGAGGACGAGGACGAGGAGAAAGAGGGGGGGGGCGAAGGAGGAGGAGGAGGAGGAGGAGGAAGAGGAGGAGGAGGAGGAGGAGGAGGCGTGCCCCCCTGAGCCCTCCCTCCCCCAGCCGTTGCCCCCGGCGCGCGGGGCCCTCGTCTTCGGGCCATATAACTCTCGGCCCTCCCACGGCCGTGGGGGGCGACGACATCTGGGCGCCCCCGGGGATGCTCTCGGCGAGGCGCCGCTGCTGGAGGCGCTCCCGGGGCGGCACGCCGCCGAGGACCGACCAGAACGCTGGAGAACCTCGAACATCGAAACTTCGCCCCCCCGCCCTTCTTTTGGTCGGGGGATGGACAGACCTCCCTCTAGTGAAACGTGGTCTCGTGCAAACGACCTGAGGCCCCAACCTGGCGGGCGCAGGCCTGGAAAATAGCGGACACGGCGCCCTCTCGAGAACCGAAAACGGACAATTCACTAATCGACGTGTCACTGCCTCGGGACCTGACCCCCCCTCGGGACCTGACCCCCCCCCCCCTCGGGACCTGACCCACCCCCCCTCGGGACCTGACCCCCCGCCTCGGGACCTGACCCCCCCCTCGGGACCTGACCCCCCCCCCCTCGGGACCTGACCCCCCCCCTCGGGACCTGACCCCCCCCTCGGGACCTGACCCCCCCCTCGGGACCTGACCCCCCCCTCGGGACCTGACCCCCCCCTCGGGACCTGACCCCCCGGACCTGACCCCCCCCTCGGGACCTGACCCCCTTCACCGCACAAAAATAAAACGTCACCTCGAGGCGCCCCCGCCGACGTCGACGCGGCGACGCACGCCTGCTGCAGGGGGGGGGCGAGGCGGGTTGCAGAGGGCGCTGGCCGCCGCGCACGCGAGCGCAACCAGCAGCACGCCCGTGAGCAGCGCCAGCGTGTGCGCCCCGCTCTGGACCTGTGCTCGGGCGCCCGGGCGGCGGCTCTTACCTTGACGTCCTCGCGTCCCCTTCGAGTAAGAGATCGACTACAGTCGGGGCGTTGATATAAGGAACCCTGAATAAGGAACGAGGCCCCTTTTTTCCATAAGTTAAACTTCGATTTCCGATCGAAAACATGAGGAAAACCTGAGGCAAACTGTGAAACACGTAAGGAACACGGAGCCCCTCCCCAACGAAAAGGGTTCCTTCTTCAGGGCCCCGACTGTAACCTTACACGCGGTCGCCGTAGATTCCACAGGAATCTGGAGCACATCCATGCTGTAATCGATCCCCTACTCGCCCCCGGAGATCTGGGCGTTGCTATCCATACCCACTGGGCGTTTGGGCCCGTTGGCTGGCACTGGGGCCATAACACATCGGCCCGACTCGAAGCATGTGTCGCAGAAGCCTGGGGTATAAATCTCTGGTCGTGACGCTTCGCTACGTTGCAGTGTTCCGCGAGATTGCATCCCAAGGTCGAGAACAAAAACGCGACAGGATGTTTGTTGTCACTCTCGGCCTCGGCCTCTGCCCTTACCGGGCCCCGGGAACGTCAACCAACAATGGCTCGCCCATTCTCCGGGATGGGCCCCTGACCCCTGCTTGGCGGCGAGCCCAGGGGGGGGACGTGAGCAGGGGCAGGCCTTCTCAGAAGCGGCGGGGCTTCCCAGACGCCCTCGCGCCCTCTGAGCAGGTATCTTTCCGGAGCATGTTCTTCGGGTGGAGGGCAAAGGGTGAAATCTGAAATGCAGTTTCGATGGATGTCCGAGGCTTGAATCTACAAGCGGCGAATCGCATGACGGATGGATTTTCGAGGTGCAAAAGCCCATATGGATTTCACCCTGAGCCCTCCACCCCAAGAAAATGCTCAGTCTTCGCCTCCTGAGAAGTCCAAGAAAACTGCTCAGAGGCTCGAGGCCTCCCGAGCCTCCTGAGCAGGCCCGTCCCCTCTCATAGGGAGCCCACAAAGGACGTACGCACCCAGCTGTGTACATGAGCACGGTCCCTTGAAACGCGAGACCGGCAGCGTGATACGAACATTCGCGCAACGCGAACTCTCGAAACCAGCGTGGACTCATGTACTTCAGTAGTGGAAACAAATGGTTTTCAAAACGTTTGGTCTTTAGAAGCTCTGCGTGGCGACGCCCCCGTCGCCACGCGTGCCCCCTGCGTGCCTGCGGGGGCGCCGCCACGTAGAAGTACTGGAGGCCGAGCATTTTGGGCGTCGCTGCGCACGCCCTCTGCGTGGCTGCGACCATTCGTTAAAACCCTAAAACCAATTGAATGCGCTAATAAAGTCCGTGTACGTCCTTCTTTCGCTCCTGATCTCACCTCCCCCTCTGGGCTCGCCGCCGATCCGACGAGCCGCGTCGCGACACGCACACCACGACGTGGGGATGCCCGGGTCGCGAGGGGGGAGCGCGAGGGGGGCAACCCCTGGGGAGCGCGCCGCGCGCTCCGCTCTGGGCCTCTCGGCGCGCCCAGGTGGGGAGCCACCGACGGCTCGGGGCTCGAGGATCGACGGTTGGGGCTTCTCGCAAGGCGCGGACGGCCTCCAGCCTGCTGGGAGACCTTCTCTGAGCCTCCTCCGAAACTACAAACGGCAGCCATCGTTCGGGGCTCGAGGATCGGGCCGGGGCTCCTCGAAAGGCTCGCAAGGCCTCGAGCCTGCTGGGGAGACCTCCTCTGAGTCTCCTCCGAAACTACAAACGGCTTCTCATGAAGGGGCCCTGGGACACCGAAATAAATACACACAAATAAAAAGATCCCCCATCATTTCTCATATTTTGTGGGTTTTTGTCTTCCCCCCCACTTCCCATATTTTCCCATATTTTCCTCGGAATCGAAGATTAATTGTATCTGTGTGTTTCTTTCCCTCCTGATCTCAGAAGGCCCGAGGGCTTCTGAGAAGCCCCGTCGACTTTCGAGCAAGCCTGCCTCCTCTCGCTCTTGCCCCTCGACGCAGCGCCGGACCTCTGCTTGGGCGCCCGGGGGCAGGAACTTTTTACCGCGAGCGACGGACGCATCCATAGCCACGCCTTCGCGGTCTGGACTCTGAGGTGCCATCCCTGAAGGGGCCCTGGGACACATTTTCTGGGTTTCTGTCTCTCCCCCCACTGCCCATATTTTCCCATATTTTCCTGGGAGTCGGCGATTAATTGTGTCTGTGTGTTTTTTCCCCTCCTGAATCCCGTTGATACGCGATCGCATGGATACGCTCCGCGCGGGTCATCTGCTATACCAAACACGCTCCGCATCTGGGGTATAATCCCGCGAATGCGCGGTCGCATGGATTACGCTCCGCGCAGGGCATCTGCGAGCAAAAAACGATCCGTGCCCATGGGCTCGCGGCCAAGCTGGCCTGGCCCGCGAGAACGCGGACTTGTTTTCCGCCCACGAGGTGTCTGCCTCCACGTGGCGGGGGGCCGGGCGGCAAACATCTGTACAATCATATACTTTCGGTGGTCCGCGCGGACCTCTCGGATGCGGTCTGGCGCGCGGAACGCGCCAGGGGCAGCACCGGCGGCGCCGCCCAAAGGCCCAGCGACGACCCGAGAGATCCGCAGGGACCTCCGGAAGTTGACGCATGCGCAGATTTGTCATCTCCTCCAAGGGAGGAAGAGCGGGGATCTGGGGAGACCACAAAAAACGCACGCGCCAAGCCGCGTCCTTAAACATGTACCGCAAATGTTCGAGACCGCCATCATGGTACTCCATATTTCGTAATAAAAGGGAGGGGGTCTGGACCCTCCAAGACAAGCCATTTCAGACCTCCCCCGTGGGAGAACCCTCCAAAACATCGTCCCCAGACCCCCCAGGCCCTCCAAGATAGCCTGGAAGAGACCCCCCCCGACATGAGACCCCCCTCCCTTTATTAGGAAATCTGGAGTACATGATCGGTCAGCAGTCGGGAAATCGGGTCGACTCGGGATGGCGTCGAATCGGGCTGCATCGGCACGGAATCGACATCGAATCGGATCGGCCGCGCCGGGACGCACATCGGCGCCGTGGATGCGCAGGCTTGCACCAGATCGCCGAAGCCTCGGAGCCGAATTGGATCGGGCCGGCCGAAACTGGCATCGAAGTGGATCGGCCCCATCGAAGATAGTCCCCTTTCTACGGGCGGTCTCGTGATGCTCCCTCTCTCTTGACAGCCATGTGACCTCGTGTGCGCGAGCATCTCTCATTTGTTCCTTCCGATCGGCCCACTGACGTTGAAGGGGCGCTGAGACACACGAATGAATACACACAAATAAAAGGATCACCCATATTTTCCCATATTTTCTTGGTTTTTGTCTTCTCCCCCCACTTCCCATATTTTCCCATATTTTCGGGGGAATCGACGATTAATTGTGTCTGTGTGTTTCTTTCCCTCCTGATTTTGTTCCTTCCGATCGGCCCGCTGACGTGCGCGGGCCCGCTAGCGCGCGCCCGATCGGCCCGCTGGCGTGTGCGGGCCTGGCGACGTGCGCCGATGTACTGTCGTGCGCGCGCTGGCGTGCGCAATCCCGCCACGCGGCGCGCAGCAATCGGATCGGTCGAAAGGGGGGACAGCAAAGGGGCGGGTGAGAATCAGCTCACGTAACTGATCTTCCCGGCGCCTCCTGGCGCCTCCCGGCGCCCATGTATCGAGGAAGGGGCCCCTCGGTGGGGCCGAAACCAGCTGCATGCAGCAAATTTCGTACCCCCCCTGTCCCTGTGCCCCCCCTTCGTTCGGCCCGATACTCATCAATCGGGAAAGTAGGTGGAAACATGAAGTAGGACGGCGTTGGAAGTAGATTAGGTATCCGTCCGCAGCCAATCGATCATGAAAGTAGGAACCCCCCTTTCGTCCGGCCCGAAGCGAAACAACGCCCTGCACCCCTGTCTGTCCCAATGCCGTGGAGGGCGGCCTCGCACGCCCACGCGCGCGCACGGCCTGCCGAGAGCGCGGCGGGCCTGAAGGCGCCGGGGACCGATGCTCCGCACACAGCGCGCTGGCGCCGTCGCGTGCGCGTCCACCGGAGCCCTCCCCGGTGCGACGCAGAACTGAAGGGGAACTGGGACACACAAATAAATACACACAAATAAAAATATCCCCCATATTTTCCCATATTTTCTGGGTTTTCGTCTTCCCCCCCACTTCCCATATTTTCCCATATTTTCTGGGAATCGCCGATTAATTGTGTCTGTGTGTTTTTGTCCCCTCCTGAAGAACGGCGCCGTGACGGCCGACACTGGCCAAGTGTTGCTCGGGCCGGGCGAAAGGGGGGGGACAGCAAACGGGGGGTCTGAGAATCAGCTCGCGCAGCTGATTTTCCCGGCGCCTCCCGGCGCCGGGAGGCGCCCATGCATCGAGGAAGGGGCCCGGCGGCGGGGCCGACACCAGCTGCATGCAGCAGATTTCGTAAACCCTTCCCAATCCCCCCCTTTCGTCCGGCCCGAGTGTTGCTAATTGAGCTGGCCAAGTAACCGCACTTGCTGTTTCCTGGCCAGCTGATCCAACGCAGCGAGAGCTAGGACAGGGCACGCCTAGAATGATTAGAGTGATTACCGTCGAGCGTCATCGCGGGCGAAAAACATATTCGTGTCCGCGTCCTCGCGGGCACAGCCCCTGGGCCGCGACCCCGCGGATACGGGACTTTCTTTTCGCAAATGCCCCGCGCGAAAGGTGTCTGTGCGACCGCGTATCCGCGGGACCGCGCCCCGGAATCCCAATTGCGAGGGCGCGGACACGGACGTCAGCCGCGGCACGTGCAAAATGTCGAACCCATGGAGTAAACGCACACACAAACACACACTGTCACACACACACACACGCACACGCACACGCACACGCACACGAACGCACACACAGACGCACACACACACATGCGCACACACAAACACACACACACACACACACACACACGTCCTTGGATTGACACACGTCCCAGAAGTCATCCGCAAGGGATACGTGGGTGTGCCGAGTGTGCCGACTGCGCGGGGCAAGGCCACCACCTTCCCTGACAGCCTCGCGCCGTGGAATCGCGACGGACGGCTCTGGGCAGTTCCAAGCCTCTGGGAGCTCTTGGCCAAGCCCCAGGGGATCGTCGGAAAACGGTCGGGGTGAGAAGCCGGTCCGCGGGAACGGCCCAGATCTCCCCAGACGCGCGATGCCCATGCTTCTGCGCAATAGCTGCGGGGTCCGCGGGGGTCCCGGCCCTGTCCCCTGTGGCGAGCTTTTCGCTCTGGGCCGTTTTTGGACTGCCCCGAGGCCCGGCGAGGGCCCTGGAGGCCTCGAACGACCAACGTGCTCCCGTCGTGATTTTTTTGTTTGCGGCGCGAGCCTGTCTGGGTGCGGGGAGCCATGCTGCGCAGCAGGCACTGGGCATCGCTCGGACGTCCATTCCCTGTGTTTTTGTTTCGGTTTCGTGCGTGGCTTTTTCGCCAAATGATCAAGGATGCTCCTCGATGGTCCTCTCCGAGGGGAAAACGCACACGTCCGAGCGATGCCAGGGACAGAAGAAACGTCGGCGTCTGGATGCGCGGAGCAGTCTGACACCGCCTCAGCTTCCACTGGTTACCAGCCTCGAACATATCCCTATCCCTAAGATTGACACGCCAAAAGGCGATGACAATCTTAGGGATTCGCCCTCAAAGAATAAGGGCATCCCTGAGATTGACATCGTGATGAGGAGGTGCCCAGCATAGGGATAGTGATATGTTCCAGGCTGGTAAACTGGGGATGAGGCAGTGTGGCCTGGCCTCCACTCCCCCCTCGGGCCGTGCAGGACTCGAGCGAGGGAGGATCGGAGAAGGAGCGCGGGAGGTGATGGGGGCGCAGGCTCGGACGAGTGGCGCCGTGTTCGGTGTGGCTGCAGCCTCCAAGCCCCGACGAGGCCGAGAGGCAGAGAAAACGAGGAACACGAGCTGGCCGCGAGGCATGCGCGAAGGAGAGCGTGCCCTTGCCCTGGGGCGCGCCGGTGGGGAACCAGAGGAGAGGAGAGGGATGAATCGGCGGCAAGCCCAGGGGGGAAGTGAGAGAGATGAAGGGGAGGGGTACAACCAGGAGGAAGCGATTCAGGAGGGATGGAGGGGAGGAGAAAGAAGAAAGAACCATGAGGGGGGAGGACAATGAGGAGAAGGAGGAGGAGGAGGAGGAGGAGGAGGAGGAACAGGACACGGAAAGGGATGAGAAGGAGGAGTTGCTGCGGCTCCTGCAAGAACGATGGGGAGGACGATGAAGGCGTGTGGGCAAAGGGAGGAGCGGCCTGAGGGGAAGGAAGACGACGACGACGACAGATGAAGAGGATGAACTGAGAAGGAGAAGGATGAGCAGGGGCAGGGACTGAAAGACGACGACGAGGGACGAAAAGGAGAGAAAGATCATGGGGGGAAGACGACGACGAGGGCGAGCGGGATTGTGCCTTGGCGGAGGGGGCGAGGCAAGCGGGCGAGGCGCGAGGCGCGGACGGCGCTGGACAGTAAGAGGAACCAGGCGAGTTGTACAGGTGTACCTCACTCCTTCTGCCTCCTCCTCCTCCTCCTCCTCCTCATCCTCCTCCTCCTCCTGCTGGGGGGCGAGGAGGAAGAGGAGGAGGAGGAGGAGGAGGAGGAGGAGGAGGAGGAGGGCCAAGGCGAGGGAGAGGGGGGACGCGCCCGCGGGGAGGGAATGACGGGAAGGGGGGGGGAAGCGGGAGTAATTAGGACGAGAATGGCTGCACGAAGCGACTGGCGCCAGGAGCTCCCAGGGAATCCCGGAAGATCCGAAGACGCTCGACGCGTGGAGCGTGTCTGCACCCCGAAAGGAGCCCCTCGGCGCGCGGTCCATCTGGAACTCCAGGCGGAGGTCTTGGATCGGCGCTGGGCCCCCCCTCCTCGGCGCTGGCGCGCCCAGCGCAGACCCAAGAAATCCACGCGGAACTCCGAAAACTGACGCGTATGAGAATGCCTCTCTTCTCCGGCATGGGAGGCCTGGGCGCGTCACCATCACGGAGGGCAGCACCATCGCATCACGGGGCGCATCACCATCACTCGATGCCGTTCATGGGACGCACCATCATCACGACCTCGTGCCTTCCCCAAGAGAGAGAGAGAGAGAGAAAACAACAAGAGAGAGAGAGAACCACACACAACAAGAGCACACGCGGCGGCGGCGGTGGCGGCAGATGACCCGCACGGGCTCCCCGCCGTAGCCCGCCGTGGCCCCGCCGAGGGGGCCATCCGGCGACGCTACCGCCATGGTCCGTCCGCCGCTCGCCGTTCGCCGCCGCGGCCGCCGTCGTCGTCGTCGTCGTCGCCGTTGCCGTCGTGGCCGCTCGCCGCCGTCGCCGCCGCCGCCGCCGTCGTGGCCGAAGAGGTGGCACCCCTGTGAGCGAACGCCCGAGCGGTACGCTGGTCCAAGTGCGCTTCACGGTGCACCCACCCACAGGTGAAGCCGAAGCCAAAGCTGCAATGCACAGAACAATGGAATGGGCCCGTCCTGCAGGTTTGGTCGGCAGCACATCGTGGAGGCGGTGCTGCCGCCTCCCCTGAAAAAAAAAGAAAAGACAAAAAAAAACACGCCCAGAAGATCAGCCAAACAAATCGGGCTTGCTTGCACCCTCACAATGTGCTGAAATCAGGGCGCGTTTCGGAACTGCCATTGCCACCGCCCGCTCGTCTGGGAAACGGCGACAACGACGGTGGCAATGGGAGGAGGACCAGGGAATGGGGCGGGGGGAGGCGGGAGTAAGGAGAAACCAGAAAGTAGGAGGGAGGGCGAATGGGGGGGAAGATGAGGAGGAAGAGAAGAAGCAAGAAAAGGAGGAAGAGGCGGAGGAGATAGGTGGCACGCTTGTCGACCAACGAATGCCCGCCCATACGCAACAAAAAGGTTCCTCAGGGAACCCGTCACGCATCGGCGTTTTTCTTCTACTCGTTTCTGAACGGTGCGTCACATTGCACCTCCAATCCCCCTACGAAGCGCATCGGTGGATAGTGGATCGGTAGTGGCGTGGCCTCGGCTCATCTGACCAGAATGTGGGGCTTGCGTGTGTGGCCGCACGTCGGAGCTGTCGCGTGGCGCTGGAAGGTTACAGCGCAGACATGCAAGCCGCTTCGGGCCATGAGAGCAAAGGCCAAAACCATGAGTCGGCTGAGATATAGTTTGTCCTGTTCCTCGGAGGCGAATTCAGAGTTCGACTTGCCAACGAACTCGGCACTCCCTCCTACTGCAAGGTCCTGGATTCTGTCGATGTGGTCCAGGTCGTATCCGCCGTGGCCTGTGGGAGCGGCGCGTCCCGCAGCAGGAAAGGTCCTCTCGATGATGTGAGACTCATCTTTACCATGGCTTACGCAATTTATCTTTCTCATGAGGCAGCTCTGCTGCTTTGATGCCGTCAGCGTGCATGGTGGCTAGCAGGACGAGCTCGCCATCCTCGGGTTTGGCACGGCACTCGTTGACGTAGAGTGTCTGGGGATGGCCTGGCACATTTGAATTGTGAGTTTGGTGAGTTGGATCAGCCAACAACTCTGTGCAACTTTGCACCCGGAGCACAGTTTGGCCATGTGGAAGACCTCTAGTGCAGGGCCAAAAACCTTTTTGCACGACTGCGACGGCAACGGGGGGGAGCTCGACTCGGCGACTACAGTAGGTGCGGTTTGCGAAGGGCGCGGTGCGCCTCCCGTCTTATCTGCCGCTCCCGCCCCCAAGAGACGGATGACGCTGTCACTCAATGCGACCGAATCAGATGACACTGTCGCTCCTTCTAGTACAGTGGAGCACACATCGACGCTGACAGTGTCGCTCGAAACGACGACAATCATGACATTGTCTCTCACAAAGGCCCCGGAAAGGCCGCCGCAAAGCAACTCGCAAACCGCACCCCGGCGTAACCGCACCGATTGTAGTCGCCGATCGACGTTGACGCCGCGCTCCTCCTCACACGTGGCCTCCGCATCTCCCTGGTGGCTGCCTGCTTTTTGATCAGAAGGTCTTCGTGGCGCCCCGCGCGTCGATCGATCGCCCATCCTCGGCAGGCCGCTGAGGAATCAATCGCGCGCGTTCGGAGAGTCGCGACGAGGTTCTGGCGAGCGTGGCGGTGGGATCAGCGCCGACGCCATTGAAACCGCGGAGGGCCCGCCTCGCGCGGATGATCCACCGCGGGGTGGGCCGCGCGAGCGCTGAAAGGTGAACGCGCGTCGTTTCACCTGTACCCGGGGCTCGAATATGAAGGTTTATGATGCGACGCGCTGCGCGTTTTCTAATATATTGCGCGCGTGCGCGAGCGCGCTCGGCGACGCGCCCCAGGGCGGGCGACCCGAAACATGAATGGCCACAACAATGGGTTTCATGTGCATCATGGGCCTCAACGCGAGGCTCTATATTGCATAGCAGAACACTCCTTGGTGACGCGTGTCGCCCAAGTAACTGCGTATTGGATAAACATTGGACACTCTTTCACTTGTGTTTCGTTCGAGCTTGCACGCCAGGCTGTGCTTGGTTAATCCAAGCAGTTCTCGCACGGCCCAAGCACAGGGGTAACGCGTGTCACCCAAATTGTCTTCTAAGCTCGTGCGTGGGGATCAATATGGTCGATCAGAGCAGCTCTTGTAATGCCCGAACACAAGGTGAAGCGCGTCGCTCCAAAAACTGGATGGCGAACGCACGTCGCGATGCTTGTATTCTGGGCCTCCAAATGTCAAGATATGGTGAAAACAGACGCTTTGCTTATCGCGCGCGCTGGGTGACCCACCGCAGAGGGCCACCCGACGAAAACGATGGTCAGAAACAAGTGTTTCCCGTGCGTTCTGGGTTTCAACCTGGCGCGATATGTCGCAGCAGTAGGTGGCCCGCCCCAGGGCGTGCACCCACGCGAAAACTGGATGGTGAAATTCAATGTCCCATTCGCATTCCTGACCGCAACACGATATGCAAACGCTCTGGGCCCTCAACGCGAGCCGACGCGACCAGACGCACGATGCCATCGCCAAGAATCCACGGCGCCGCAAAGTCTGCGCCGAAAACAAAGAGAACGCACACAAACCAAAACAATCGGCCGCCATGTTCCACGAGAGCTTGGAGGGCTTCGTCGTCGATGGTTCCGCGCGCGGGGCCATGGATGAAGGCGGCGCCTGCGACCGCCGGCCCAATTTCCAGATCCGCGGGCGCCGGTCTGCCACCGAGCAGACTCGGTCGAAGTTCAGGGCCGCAGAGGGCGCCGCAGATGGCACCCATTCCTATTAAAATTGGCCTAGCTGGCGATGGCTCGCTGAGGTTGGCCGCTTGGATCTCTGCGACGTCCCCTCGCGGGCCGCGCCGGCTGCTGAGGCGTCGACGCCCCCATCTTCAACCTGTCACTTGATTATGCAGCGGGCCGCCTGCACTTCCTGGCTCGCGCAGGTTTACGCGCGGCCCCTTCCGCCAGTCAGCGCGTCTGCGCCCCCCGTCTTCTGGCGACGCCCCGCGGGCGGCATCGCGAACAAGGATCGCGCAGTGCGCGGCGTCGGGCGCCGGGGTCGTCGAGAGGCCCCCGCCTGCTGCCGCGCGCCGCATTGCCCCGGCGCCTGGCAGACGCGCGTCTTCGCCACCCAAGACGGCGCAACAGCTTGGGGCGATTCCTTCGCCATCCGAATAAAAGGAATCAGTGTACCAAGCGGATGTACTGCGCCCCCTGCCTCGCGATGCATTTCCGCGTCGCCAGGGCGCGTGCCTTGCGGTCGTCGGCGAGGGCCCAGTTCTCCCGTAAATAGAAACTATATGATGGGCGACCCACAGCTTCCTCATTCGACTGCACGAGGCACTTGGTCGCCACGCGTGGCAAGCACCTGCCGTCCGGCACCGCGCCTCATAGACGCTGCGCCAGAAGCAAAGACCCGGGTAGTCGCATGGGTCACTGTTCAGCCGGTCGCGACGATGGCGACCTAGTTGGGCCCCCGGTACTTCATATTATCTCTCTCAGGTCCCAATCTCCTAATCTCTGGAGGTTCGGCCCTCCAAACTCCACGCGTTGTTCGGCCCCCAGCTGCCCCTGAGGTGGGCGCGCAGCTCCAGCGTCGTGGGCATTTTTGGGCTACTCAGTCGGGGTCGCGTTTCCTCTATCCAAGCGTGGATTGAAGAATGCTGGTCGAAGACGAAGTCCCGGGATACCTGCGCCAAGAACAGATGCGCGTGCTCCTCCGTCGTCTCGACGAATAACGACTGCCCCTACTGGTTGTACTCTGGGGGGGCGAAGTACTCGATGGAGCTTGCGACCTCGCGTTCTCGCCCGCGGGCGTCTGACCCGCTGGATGCGCGCGCAGCTGCGCGAGGTGGCGCGCGGGCCCGCGATCGCGACAGGCCGCGACCTTGCGTTCGCGACCCACGGGGTTGCGCATCCGCCCTTATCCTTTCCAACGCATCCCCGGCGAGTCCGGAAGCCCTGTTCTTGGCCTCTTCCACGGCCGCCGAAGACAAACACTTCCGAGGCGTCCCCATTACGGGCGGTTGCGAAGGCGCGAATGCTTCGCCCTGTGAATCGTCGTCGGCCGCCCTTCCCGCCTCTGCCTCGCCTATCGGCGCGCGCTCGATGAAGCAGCGCGCGCGGCAACGCAAGCTTGTCCAAGCGCCTCCCCCATCTGCCGCCAGTAGAACAATTTCTGCTCTCGTTGAGCAGCAGGGGCATCTGCCGAAGCATCCTGGGCATAGCTGGCGTCGCCAATGGTCGAGATAGCGCCTGCGCCGGCGCCGTCGCCGTCGTCTTCTGGGCCCCCCCGCAGGGCGGCTGTTCGCGCAGCTGCTGGTCGCGAAGCTGGGGCAGTAGGTGGCGGCGATGCCCGGGCGAACAGTCTTCCTTGAGCGCCAGGAGGCGCATGAATGGCGCCGCCGGCGAAAGGCCGGCCGCGGGCGCGCTGGCGCGACCGCCTGCTGGACAGCCTCCGCCAAGCAGGCAGGAGCTCTCGGTCGCCGGGCGCGCGTCGCCGCGGCCAGGTCCGCCCATAAGCTGGGCGATGTTGCCAGGCACTCGTTCAACAGTGCGCCGTCGACGTCTGGCGGTTTCTAAGAAAATCGCGCCCCAGTTGCTTCCCAGGCATCATCCCGTTCAACGGCTGCAGTCATGCTGACACTTCCTGTGGCGGCATGCGTAGAGTTCGTACTAGAGTGGTGAACAAGCGCTGAAAACGGTCCAACCCATACGCAGCTGCTTCAGCCCCCAACCTGGCAACCTCTCAAAGGGCCAGGACTCTGTCGACTCGCTCGTGGGGCATGGCTCGGAAGTCCATGAGCTCGACGCCTTGTTGTAGTTGTCGTTCGTCCTCGAAGCCCTCTAAATCTTGCACCGGGTAGAAAAGTGGGCGCGTCGCGGGGCCCGCCCTGGCAATGTTTACTTCGGCGCCGAAGTTGATGGCGCATGATGGGATGCGCATCGCTAGGCGTCGACGACGTCATTCTTCCCGATGACACGTCCAAACAAGCGTGGGAGTCGCGAGTCCACACCCGGCTGAGCACCTTGCCTTCTGGGCCCCAAGAAACTCCACATGTTTCTGCGCACTCTCGCTCGCGCTTCGCGCGTCAGGAGTACCCCTCCGCTCGAGAACCCTGTAGAACCCAAAATGGTGAGGCGGAGGAAATGCAAGCCACTGTGCGCGTGTGCGCCGTCCATGGTGGAGGAGCTGGTCGCGTGTCCACGATTGTTCGCGTTGGGTCAGCCACTCGGCGCTCCTTGGTGTCGTAGAAAAGGATGCCCGTAACGGTTCCATGCTCGAAATAAGACTCGAACGTCGCGCTCCCGCGCTCGAGAGAGTCGCTTCACGTCGCGTGCCCGCGCTCGACGAAGAGGATGGTGCCGAAGGGGGTTGAGGTCGTCGCAGTAGCGGTCTAAATTCCTCGCGCGATGGTCGGCCTGTGAGGTGTGGTGGTAGAGATTGTCGCAGTTGTTATCGGAACGCTGGGAAAACCTTCGCGAAGGATGCCGGGCTTTCTCGCGCGCCCGTAACCGTGGATGGCGTCGGTGGAATGGCAGCGGTAACGTAATAGTGGGTTGTGATCATCGTGTTCTGGTCAACGTGGTTTCCACGAATCCGCAATTACGTCGGCGGAGGTCGGCGCAGGCGATCAGCATGCCGAGGGCGGAGATGAAAAGATCTGCCGCAAGTGCGACAGCTCCGTTAACAAGTCGAACAGGGGTTAACCATCTCATGCTGTAAGTCTTAGGTGTCATGGGCAGAAAAATACGATGGCAATGGTGGCGGCGGGACAAGGAAGATGTCTCTTTCACGGACACCACCGCATATAGTGCACCGCGAACGGTAACAGCAAATTCAGCAAAGGCGGCAGAGGGACAAACGAGATACATATTAGTGTCACCCCCCTCCGGAGGGCCCTTGCAAACTGGACGCGGGCGGGGCCGAGGGGCTGAAGCGTCAATGACAGCCTCGGCGAGAAGAGACGTACATCACTGATGCTACCAAGGTTTTGGACACATGTAGGCCTCCTGGGGGGAGACGCGAACTTACTGCAGACCTTCCTTAGATAGATTTAAGTCGGGCCTGTCCCCCTACAGGGGGATTTTCAACGAAAAATTAAAAATACCCCAACATACACCCAAAAGGTCAGAACATACTAGAAAAATAAGTACCAGACAATTTTTTGAAAATTGTTGGAGCATTTTTAATGTTTCGTCGAAAATCCCCCTGTGGGGGGACACGCCCGACTTAAAGATAGATCTCCTCGAAGCTGGCCCCAAGATTGCCCCCTCGGCTCCCAGGGGTGCCCCAAGAGGGCCCCGAGGCCTCAGAGGCGCCCAAAGGGCCCCCAAGATGCAAGAGGCTCCCTAGGAGCCCCCCCGAAGCACGCAGGGCGCCCAAGGAGGCCTCTCCAGGACTGCCAGGAGACCCCTCGGACGCCCCACGAGGACCCCCCGAAAATACTCGAAAGGCATCCGAAGAGACTCCGTGAGGCATCCGAGAGGCCTCTGGCCCTTCTGATCGCCCACCTCCTCCTCCTCCTCCTCTTTCTCACCCGCAGATTCCTCTTCCTTCCTCCTCCCTGCTCCCCCTCCCCCTTTCCCTCATCCTCCTCCTGCTCCTCCTCCGATTCCTTCTCCATCCTCCCCCTCTTGGGGTATGACGTCTCACCCAATCCTTATCTACACGGCATTATGCTCCACATCCCCGATCAGGGCACCTCGTCTGGGCATCGTTTCTAGATGGGCTGGTGGGTTAGGCGAAGCGTCTAGAATATGTAGTCGTGACTTGTTGAACGACGCGAGCATGTCTGAGGCTGCATTCCGTGGAGCGCCAACATCGGCAATGTGCGATCTGCGCTCCCCCTTCGCTGGGGTGACGAGCCTGGGGCCGCCGGCGGAGAACGCTGAACCGCACTGCGGATACGACGTGTACAGCAACCACGGGACAGGCAACCCGACAGTAATGTCGAAGATGTTGCCGCCTGCAAGACCGGAGAATGGGAAGAGCAGAGCAGTGCCAAATATTGAAGCTGGGAGATTGGTGCAACGGCGCAGGTGGGGCGGAGCTGGGCAGGGGATGGATAGGGAGCAGGTGCAAAAATGCTGCGAGCGCGAAGAGATAGAAGGATGGTCACTTCACCAACAAAGCAATCTGGCCATACCCTGGCCATCCATGACCCAAGCATTCGCCGTGAACGCGTCGTAACCTGCCAATCGCATTACGTCGCCATGCACCGTGCCGCGAGGTACTGAGTGGAAAAAATAATCAGGTCCTCTCGAGTGCAACTCATGGGCGACTTCTCTACCATGTTGCTGGCTCTTGCGAATCGGAGCTGCTCGAAGCTAATCGACGCTAAATCGACGCTGATTCGGCAGTAAACTGGCGCTGTCTCATCGATTACAAGACGCTAATCGACGCGAGCGCACTATAAAGATGGAACTACGAGAATACACAAAGCCCCGGGATTTGCGACCGAATAAAAGCCAAGACCACGAATTCCGGGCGATTTTGGGCGCTCCGGGGGCGCCCCGCGTGAGAGCAAAAACAGTGTTCTTAGAACATAAGCCTGGTGTGGCAAAACAAGAGAATCCCAGCCAGAGATGTCCTGAGAACATCTCGTGGAACCCACAAAAGGTTCTCAGAGTATTGCTTGGCAGGCCCTTAGTGGGCCCTGGAAACGACAAGGCAGATTTTTACCGGTTCCGTTTTGACGTTTTTTTTCCGGTTCCGACGCCGTTTTTTACCGGTTCCGTCGCCGCTTTTTGACCGGTTCCGGCTCCGGTTCCAATCCTGGAGCCGTTTTGTTGCCGTTTCCGGTCGCCGTTTTGTTGCCGTTTCCATTTTCACGGGACATTTTTCTTGAAACGGTGAAAAACGGCCCTGCCGTTTCCGGGGTCCACTAAGCACCAGGACGCCTCGCCACTGCTTGACGAGTGGCCGTCCTGAGGCTTCTTTGGGGCAGCCGCAGGCGCTGAGCCATGGTGGCCGGCCGCTCCGGAGCGGCCCGCCCGCCCTCGGAGCGGGCCAGCAGCCACTCGGTGGCAGCGCTGGGGCTGCGCTTTCTGGCGTGTTCGCCGGCTTCCGGCGGTCTTCCAGCTAGTGGGGGGGCCTCTTGTCCTGTGTTGGTGGCTCCGAAGGGGCGGCCAGAATCGGTGCAGACATGAGGTGGTCGCGTTCTCGCCTCATCGATCTTGAGGCTCCAGGGCGTCGAAGACAGCCGAAGAGGCCCCAAATGAACCCCAAGACGGCCTAATGGAGGCTCCCTAAACGGCCAAAGAGGCCCCTCGAAACCCCATGCACCAGAGCCCAAGAGGAGATCGGAGCACCCCATCCAAGAGGGCCCCGAAACATCGAGCAAGCCTCGAAGACACCCCCAAGAGGCCCAGAAGATACCAAAAAGCACCCCAGAAGCCCCCCCTGAAACGCTCCCAGGAGGCACAGGCCTCTTGTCCACGACCCAACCACGGAGGCAGGATTGGCAAACGGCGATTGGATATCGGGAGCGGCCAAGAGGGGGGTGTCCAAGAGGGGGGGGTGCAAATCATGACAGGCGGCATGTGCGCGGCCCAGCGGGGGGTGCCAGGGACGTAATGAAATAAGAAGCGGCGCCATGAAGTCTGGGGAAACATCATGGCCCCCGCCATGATATCCACCCCCTGGTCATCACCCCCCTCTTTTCCGCCCCCGACGATAGCTATGTGAACCGTTTCGAGGCCTCGCAGTCGTGACCTGGGAACGCAACGGTCTCCCGAAGAATAGACACGGATGCCCTCCCGCCTCCAACGGCGGGGGAACCGTTTCGTATCCGCCGTTCCCCAGGGCTCGAAGGCAGGACTCCGGCAGGCGTGGCTGTGGACGTTCCTTGGCAGCTCAAGCACGACCACCTCGCGTCGTCCAAGACCAACGCTGATGGGCCTGTTCTCCACCACCACCACTATAAGTTGGAGGGGGAGGGGGTCCTCCTCCTCCTCCTCCTCCTCCTCCTCCTCCTCCTCCTCCTCCTCCTCCTCCCCCTCCAACTTCTGGTGGTGGTGGTGGAAAACAAGCCCATCAAGCATGTCTTGCCCCTTTTGGGGCAGCCTGGGCCCTCACCCGGGGCCCTAGAGGGCCGCACGGCCGAAGCATCTCGGGACGAGAAGAGCGCTGGTCCGTGCGAAGCGGTCCAGGCCTCCGGGGAGCCACGCTGCCAGGGTTAAGTCGGGCCTGTCCCCCTACAGGGGGATTTCCGAGGACAAAAAAAAATACCCCAAAAATGCCCCCAAAAGGTAAACAAATACTCCAAAAATAGTCCCCGGACTATTTTTGGATTATTCGTTTTGCGTATTGTTGGTGAATTATGTATTTTTCGTCGAAAATCCCCCTGTAGAGGGACAGGCCCGACTTAATGCCAGGGGAGAGGGGGGAACAGCACACGCCGTCGGATGTCTGGGGAACCGAGCATCTGTCTCGGCCAGGGGTCGCTTGCAGATCGCTGCCGCACTCACCGCCCGTGGCCGGTCGAGCCGAAGAGCGGAGGGCAACTTCGCGTGGCCGACGCGAGCGGGAAAGGGACTCCACGCACGCTGGATTGGGTGTGGCCTCCGGGAGGAGAAACAGGGGCCGTACCTCCGAGGCCCGGATTGTTTCAGTGCAGAAAAAAAGCCCCAGGGTTCTCGGTCTCGACACACTTGTGTCCACTGGTCCTGGGTCGGGGAGACGTAAGACTCAAGTTCCCTGGACTCGGGCTGGCCTGACGGGGCCATCAATGAGAATGACGAGGCCCAGTCTGAAACTTGACGCGAACTCCCACTGCGAACGTCACGAAAACCAAACCGTCAAACTCCACGACTCGCTCGTCAGTCAAAAAACGTCGGCAAACCCGAGCTCGTTCCTGCTTACTCGAATCTTATGCTTCCCCGACTGGGGCCCGCCCAGAAAGGCCCGCCCCGACGCCCAATGTTAAGTCGGGCGTGCCGCCCTACAGGGGGATCTTCGACGAAAAATAAAACATACCCTAAAAATAATCAAAAACATAGTCCAAACATAGTCTGGGGACTATTTTTGGAGTAGTCTTTGGACCTTTTTGGGGCATTCTTGGAGTATGCTTAATTTTTCGTCCAAAATCCCCCTGTAAAGGGGACGCGCCCGACAGAAGCCCAAGGTCACAACGCGGGCCGTCGTGAACTTTCACGACGCTGGGACGGTCCGGGGAGGATCGGAGGACGGCCAATTGCGACGGCCCTGCTGCATGGCCCAGACGACCGGAGGACGGCCAATTGCGACGGCCCTGCTGCCTGGCCCAGACGCGCCAAAAATCGGTGCGAGGCGGATCCAGCCGTTCCGGCGAGAAGCCCTCGGCACGCCCTTGGCTCGACCCTAGTGGGAATAGCCAGGGAAATCCGATATTGCTTCAAGGATTGCGTTTCGCGCATGCCCGCTCGATGAAAATCTGCCCCTGATTTCGAATCCTCTATCAATAACAGGGTCCGCAGACACCCGCCTTCCCGTGTGAAAAACGGCGTGCGGAGCGTTTTCCGCAGGATCAACCACAAAACGCAAGGTATGGAGGTCCTAAAACTTTGCAGAAAATATACGATAATTTACTTGTTGCGTGCCTGCTCGAGGATGGCGCGTCCCGCGCGCAGGAATTGTCAGGATGTCTCGAGCGAACCACTTGTTTTGCAGACCTCGAGCGGCCTGGGCGCTCCAGGATGCCCAGGTGGTTCTGGGAACCCAACCCGAACACACTGTAATTAGCTAGGGAACGTAGCCCTGGGAGCGCGGACATATCGTAGTTCACGAGGGAGCGCGGCCCTGGGAGCGCGGACGCAGCGTGCTTTACAAAGGTTTGTGGCTCCGGGAGCGCGGAAGCAACATAATTTACCAGGGGTCGTGGCCCTGAGAGGCGGACGCAGCGTAATTTACCAGGGATCGTGGCCCTGGGAGCGCGGACGCAGCGTGATGTGCGATGGATCGTGGCCCTGGGAGGCGGACGTAGCGTAATTCACTGGGGAACGTGGCCCTGGGAGCGCGGACACAGCGCAATTCGCAAAGAGCGCGGCCCTGGGAGCACGGACGCAGCGTAGTTTGCTATGGATCGCGGCCCTGGGAGACCGACGCAGCGTAAGTTATCAGGGAACGTGGCCAAGGAGAGCGGACGCAGCGTAGTCTACAAGGGATCGTGGCCCAAGCAGAGCGGACACAGTGTAATTTGCAAAGGATCGTGGCCCTGGGAGCGCGGACGCAGCGTAATCTACGGTGGATCGTGGCCCTGGGAGCGCGGACGCAGTATGATTTACGAAGGATCCTAATCCTGGGGGGCGGACGCAATTAAATCTAACAGGGGAAATTGCCCTGGGAGCGCGGACACAGGGTAATTCACGAGGGAGCGCGGCCGTGGGAGCGCGGACGCAGCGTAGTTTACGAGGAGGACTCGATCCACAACGCTATAGAGCACAATCGCGGCGTGGCACATTGCAATTCAGCACGGCGCAGCACAGCACCACCGTTGGCACGGTACATCAAGACCGATACACTCAGCATTGCAATTGCCCGTCGCCCAATCAAGTATCTTGAAAACGTTGCCATGCCATACATGTCTATATGCCTCTCCGGGTTCATGCGTCGATCATGTACGTTTTTGGAGGTGGGAAGACGAGTATTCCTTTTGTCAAGGGAGGAGAAAATGTATGTACATTTCTGGGGCGTGGGAAAATACATGTATTTTTCCTGGGGAAAGGCGCAGGCCCAGGGTTTTCTTTTGGTGCGGCCAACTATGTGCCGGGCCTCGACTTGCGTAGGGCCAGCGATCTTATTGTGCTATGAATATTGAGCTCGCGTAGGGTCGGCAAATAACAAATTGAGAATGTCCCGAGCGAAACGCTGGATTCTGAAATTGTGGATGCCCAGGTCTTGAGGATGTCTCCAGCGAGACGCTTAGTTTCACGCGTCCAGGTCGCCCAGGCAGATGTCTAGCATAGGGATTTGTTGAGGATGTCTCGAGCGAGACGCTTACTTTCACGCGTCGGGGTCGCCCAGGCAGATGTCCGCATCAGGATTTGTTGAGGACATCTCTCGAGAGAGAGAGACGCTTGTTTTCACGTGTCCAGGTCACTCAGGCGGATGTCTAGCATGATGATTTGTTGGGAACGTCTCGAGCGAAATGTTTGTTTTCACGTGCCCAGGTCGCCCAGGCAAATGTCTAATTTGAGGAATCGTCGAGGATGTCTCGAACGAGACGCTTGCTTTCACGCCCAGGCAGATGTCTAGCATGAGCAGGTGTTGAGAACGCCTCGAGAGAGACGCTTGTTTTCACGTGCCCAGGTCGCTCGCCCAGGTGGATATCTAGCATGACGATGTGTTGAACATGCCTCGAGCTTCCCGCGTGTTTTCACGTGTCCAGGTCGCCAAGGCGGATGTCTAACATGAGGATGCGTTAAGGATGCCTCTAGCGAAACGCTTGCTGTCACGTGCTCAGGTCGCCCAGGCGGATGTCTAACAAGAGGATTCGTTGATAATGTCTCGGGCGTAAAGCTTGTTCGCACGCGTCCAGGTTGCCCAAACAGATGTGTAGTATAAGGAGGTGTTGGGAACGTCTCGGGCGAGACGCTTGTTTTCACGTGCCCAGGTCGCCCAGGCAGATGTCGGACATGAGGATTCGTTGAGGACGTCTCAAGCGAAATGCTTGTTTTCACGCGTCCAGGTCGCCCAGGCGGATCTCTAATATGAGGATGGATTGAGGATGTGTCGAACGAGACGCTTGTCGCAATAGAATTCGTCGCAGTCCAACCCCACCCGTACGTGGGGCATCCCCACGTTCTCTGGCTCGACCAATGTCGCGTTTCCTGGCTCGTCCCCAAGTGTTTTTCCTGCCAATTCCGTGGCGCGCCCCTTGCAACGCCCCTTGGCATGACGTTCTCTGGCCGCCCCATGGCACGCGCCTTAGCACGTCCCGTGACACGTCCAAGGCACGTCCCCTGATACGTCCCCTGACACGTCTCCTGGCGCATCTCCAATTGCGCCCCTGGCACATCCCGTGGCGCGTCCGCGTGTGTTCATTTTCGGAGCTGAGTCGGACTTTGAAGCCAAAAAGATTGAACGTCCTCCACGTTTCCACTTCAACTATCTCGGGGGCAGCTACTTTGTGCTCAGGCAACTCGAGCTTAAGATCCAGATCAATTCGGTCAGGACTCGGATGCTACAGAGGACTCGATCCACAACGCTATGGAGCAAAATCGCGGCATGGCACATCGAAATTCAGCACGGCATAGCATAGCACGACACAACCCTTGGCACGGCACATCAGGATGCAAGGGCCAATCGCCCAATGAAGTGTCTGGAAAACGCTGCCACGCCTCACCTTTCTATGTCGTTCCGGGTTCGCGGGTCGATCCTGTTTCCCGAGAAGGGCATAGGCCCAGGGTTCTCTTTTAGTGGGGTCAACCATGTGCCAGGCCTCGACCAGCGTAGGGCCGGCAAACTTATTATTGTGTGATAAATAACGAATTCGCGTAGGGCCAGCCAATGAAAACAATGAGGACGTCCCGAGCCAAACGCTAGTTTCTGAAAATGCGATCGATAAAGCACATGGTCGCTGATTGCGCATATCTCGAGCGAAACGATTGTTTTGAAGAATGTGTTCAGGATTTCTGAAGCGAGAAGCTTGTTTTGTGTCATAGATTGTTCCTCTCCTGTGGAAAAATTCAGAGGATCTCTCAGGTGAAATGCTTATCTTCACGTGCCCAAATATTGAGTGATCTTGCTCCCATCGAACTTAAGGACCACATCCTAGAAACAATTTCGAGCACCCAGAACAGTATCGAAACAATGTCGAACGAGTATCGCCTCCCAGGGCCCGACACGTGAATATCCTCAAATGTCGGTACTGTCTTGGTGCTCGAAATTCCTTCTGGTGACCAACGCTGAAGTAGGTAGGAACATCATAAGTCTTGAGGACGTCTCGAGCGAGACGCTTGGTTTCACGCGTCCAGGTTGCCCAGGCAGACGTCTAGCATGAGGACTTCTTGAGGATGTCTCGAGCGAGACGCGTGTTTTCACGCGTCCAGGTTGCCCAAGCAACTGTCTAGCACGAAGATTTGTAGATGACGTTTGTTCCGCACTGACGCGAAAAAGACTCACGTGGTTTCACGCTTGTCCGCTCTGGGGCGAAAAGGACCCACGTGTTTTCACGTGTCCGGCCCACCCAAGGGGGGATATCTAACATGTGGTCGTCTGGCCCCCAAGAGTATGGGAGCCAATGAAGCCAGAACAAATGAATCAACGAGTCGACACCAAATGAATCAAATGAATAATGCCTTGACATGTTCCATCCTGGAGCCCTGGGGAAGCCTCCTGCGGCCTCTTGGGGAGGCCTCCTGCCGGGAAAAGCTCCACTTGTTTTCGCGCTTGTTCCGCTCTCGGGCCAAAAAGGCCCCCGCGTTTTCACGCTTGTTCTGCTCTGGCGCGACAAACACCCACGTGTGTTCCTACTTGTTCCGCTCTGGGACGGAGAAGACCCACGTATTTTCAGGTGTGTCCCGCTCTGGCGCGAACAAGACCCACATGCTTCCACGCTTGTTCCGCTCTGGGGCAAAAACGACCCACGCGGCTTCAAGATCGTTCAGCTTTGGGGCGAACGTGACAGACATGCTTTCTGTTTCGCTCAAGGGCGAACGCGACCTATGTGCTTTCACGCTTGTTCCGCTCTGGAGCGAACTGAGCCGACGTGTTTTCACCCATGTTCCGCCTTGGATCGCAAGGGGCCCACGAACTCTCACGCTTGTTCCGCTCTAGCGCGAAAAGGGCCCACGTGTGTTCACGCTTGTTCTCTGGGGCGAAGAAAACCAATGTGTTTGCACGTATGTCCCGCTCTGGAACGGAAAAAGCCCACGTGTGCTCACGCTTGTTCCGCTCTGGCGCTAACAAAACCACGTGTTGTCAAGCGTGATCCTTTCAGACGCGAACAAAGGCCCACCCTACGTGTGTTCACGCTTGTTCCGCTCTGGCGCGGACGGGACCCACATGTCTACACGCCTGTTCCGCTCTGGCGCGCAAGGAACCCACGTGTTTTCACGCTTGTTCTGCTGCGCCGCGAAAAGAACCCACGTGGTTGCACGCTCGTTCCGCTCTGGAGCGCAAGCGACCCACGTGTGTTCACGCTTCTTCCGCTCTGGCGCGAGCGGGAACACGTGCTTTCACGTTTGTTCCGCTTTGGGGCGAAAGGGACCCACGTGTTTTCACGTGCCTGGGCCACCCAGGCGTGGGTATGTAACATGTGGTCGCCTGGACCTCAAGGATGGAGGTCACAAGAGCCAGGAAAAATGAACGAATCGACACAAGCTGTGTAATGCCTTGACACGTTCCGTCCTGGAGAAGCCTCCTGCGGCCTCCTGGGGAGGCCTCCTGCGGCGGAAACAAACCAACGTGCTTTCGCGCTTGTTCCGCTCAGGGGCGAAATAGACACAAATATGTTCACGCATGTTCTGCTCTGGCGCGAAAGGGACCCACGTGTTTTCACTCTTGTGCCGCCCTGGGGCGAATAAGACACATGTGCTTTCATGCTTGTTCCGCTCTGGCACGACATGGAGCCATGTGTTTTCACGTTTGTTCCGCTCTGGAGCAGAACGGACCCACGTGTTTTCACGATTGTTCTGCTCTGACGCGGAAGGGGCACGTAGTTTCACGTTTGTTCCGCCCTGGGGCGAAAGGGACCCACGTGTTTTCACGTGTCCAGCCCACCCAGGGGGGGATATCTAACATGTGGTCGTCTGGCCATCAACAATGGGGGGTCAAGAAAAACTTGAAAAACAAAACGAATCGACACTATCTGTGAAAGTGGCACGTTCCGTCCTGGGGCCCTGGTGAGGCCTCCTGCAGCCTCTTGGGGAAGCCTCCTGCTGGGAAAGAACCAACATGTGTTCACGCTTGTTCCGCTATCGGGCGAAAAGAACACACGTGTTTTCACGCTTGTTCCGCTTTGGCGCGAAAAGGAACCCTGGTTTTCCTGGTCGTTCCGCTCTGGGACCAAGAAGACCCACAGGCTTTCACGCGTGTCCCGCTCTGGCACGAACGTGACCCACGTGTTTTCACGCTTGTTCCGCTCTGGGGCGAAAGGACATATGTGTGGTCACGCTCGTTTCGCTCTGGCGCAAGAAAAGGGCCCATGCGCTTTCGCGCCCGTTCCAGGTCGCCCACGCGGATCTCCAACACGAGGATGCGTCGAGGACGTCTCGAGCGAAACTTTGGTCTTCACGTGTCCAGGTCGCCCAGGCGCATCACTGAGAATGTGTTGGAGGAGGAGGACGAGGAGGAGGAGGAGGAGGAGGAGGAGCAGGAGGAGGCGAAACGCTGCGTTCTGCAGGACTCGCCGAGGATTCGTTGAGGCTGTCTCGAGGAGGGCCTCGCCTGCAGCGAGAACGCCTCCCCCTGCAGGCTGCGCTGAGGATGTCTCTCGCGAACAATGCTGGTTCTGCATTGTCTGAGGAGGTGTCGTGCGGGGGCCTTGTCGTCGTCAGGGTGCGTCTCGTTCGGTTCGGATTCGCCCCCCATTCGGTTCGCCCCGCCGTGGAACCGAAACGGATCTGGAGTTCGGGCTGGTGGAACTCCCCGCACCCCAAGACTGCAGCCAGCTCTGGGCGAACCATGCGCGCAAGCAGCTCGAGCTTAAGATCCGGATCAATTCGTACAAGATTGGGATGCCAAGGATAGTTTGATCCACGACGCAACAGAGAACAGCAAACTTCAACACTTTTACCATGCGACCAGGGCGCCCCGCGGCTGAGGAGGGAGGGAGGAGGAGGGGGGAGGGGAGGCGCGCCGAAATACTAATTAGTCTGGCGTGGCACAGTGCAGCACAGCATGACGCAGCACAGTGCAGCACAGCACCTCTAGAACTCAGTTCGTGCCACCTCGCGGCCCCGTTGCTTTGCAGGGGGCCCTGGCGTCTCGGAGCGCGGCTCCCTCGCCGGGCGACGCCATGCAGCTGCAGGGTGGTGAGCCGAAGCGTGTTAGTCTTGGCTTGTCTTGTCTCGATTCGACTCGGGTCGGGGTAGGCCTTCGTCTCGGCTCGGCTCGCTTCGCTTCGTCTTGAGGCAGGTCGTGGCGCTCTGGCTCGCCGAGCTGCGGCCCGTCCATGCTCAGGGCGTTTCGCGTCGGTTCGGAGTCGCCCCTTCTTGGTTCGTCCCGCTACGGAACTGAATCAGACCTCGAGCTCGAGCTGGTCGAGAGCCCCGCGCGATTGGATTGCGACAGGTCCGAGATACGCGCCCGGGCAGCTCGAACCTACAATCCAAGAGCGACGCGATCCACAACGCAACAGAGCACAACACCAAAATTTCAACGCGGCATGGCACATTCCAGCTCATCACAGCACAGCAGCACAGCACAGCCCCTTGCACGGTACACCACCAGCGTCACCTTGAGAATTGCAACTGCTGGGTGTCTCGACGAACCTCCCGATATCGCATTTCTGTATCCATCCCCTTCCCGGATTCGCGAGTCGGTCATGCTTTTCAGGAGGGTGAACAATGAATATGCACTGTCGGGGGCTGAAGATAAAAACCAAGCTCAAATCAATATGATACTGGTCCTGAAGACTAGACGCATCCAGTCCAAACTTGTCTAAGACAAGCACCGCTGAAGGGCACTTCCTGCAGACTGCGCCGAGGCTGGCCCGAGGCGCGCAATAGCCACCGTTCCTGAGTCGCGCGCGCGAAGGCCAGGAGCGGCGAGCAGGCGCAGATGGCCTAGGCGCGACGTCACGTCAAGGAAAACGCATGGCGCGCGCGACAGTCCTCGGCGGCGGCAAACCCCGGGGGCCAGACCGCACGTAGCCAGGAACACCAATCAAGCGCGGACAGCTCGCGTCGGGGGTCTGCCGACCTGGGTCAATCAGACCCGGGTCAGCAAGAAACCAACAAACTGCAACGCAAAAAACAAAACTGAAACGCAGGGCTTCGCAAACCCCGGTCAGCCAGAATGCGCAACCGCCTCGCGGCAACGAGCATGCTCGCTGACCCGGGTCAGCCAGAGAGGGTCTTCCCAGGATCCTGCAGGATCCTGTGCTATGGCTGACCCCCTGCTAGCATCGACCCCCGTCTCTTGCGCCCCGATCGCGAGGACCCCGAGAGGGCGCTGGCGACGGAGCCCACAGGGCGGCAACAGGCCCGAAGGCCTGGGGCCGCCCACGGAGACGGCGACAGGCCGAGACCAGCCGAGCCGCGGCACGAGTGGACGGGGCAGCCGGGCTGCGTCCGACGAGGCGGGCGGGAGGGGCGGGGGGCGCGGCTGGGCGCTGGGATGGCAAGATCCAACGTTTAACCCGGGACTCCCGAAGCTCCGAAGAAAGCGTGCGCCTCCAGAGCCCATCTGGTTCCCCCCCCAAACAAAACACACACACACACACATGTGGGACAGCTCTAATACCATAGGATGATGGCCGCGTCACAAATCCAGATCGCCCCACGGAGCGCCGCCTTGATGCAACCTACCAAGGGCCCATCCCGCTTACTCGAACGCGTTGCCGAAACAATTGTGCCAAAGCGCTTTCCGTCAACAAAATACATGGGCGAACCTGCCGGATTCTCCAGGGATCTGGCGACCCCCTCCTTGAAGCACTTCCTCAAAAAGCCAGAGACGGGCCACGGAATCTCCTGCTAAGGTCATTGATGTAAGCAAAAGTAGTAAAGGGCCCTGGGGCACACAAATAAATACACACTAATAACACGATTCCCCATATTTTCCCGTATTTTCCAGGTTTTGTCTTCCCCCCAACTTCCCATCTTTCCCCATATTTTCTGGGGAATCGACGATTCATTGTGTCTGTGTCCCGCTCCTGCGTCAGTCGATCCCCCGCGGGGCCTCCGACGGACGCCGCGCCGCGAAAGGTCCGCGTGGTCGAAAATGGCCCCCCACGCGCTTCGCCACTGGCGGAACAAGAAACAGGCGCTGGGTGACCTTGGCGGCGGTGATTCACGCCTCCTTGCCCCGATGTAGCGCCGGTGCAACTGCTGGAAGCAATGCTGGTTTTTGCTTAGCAGTCATTGAGGTGGCTTGTAAAATCCCACAGCCAGATGGCTGCGCAGCCCCACCCATGGCCCTGCGCATCCTCGGACATTCCCCGCCGCCGCAGACGTTGGTTGCATTTAGCTCCGCGAAATAAGCCGCGAAGAGGCCCGGCAGTGCACGTCCGCCTGCGCCGCCTGCCCGAAACAAGCCTACATTCGACAGTCCGGCGCGCCCGGCGTTCACGCGTTGCGACCCGCTTCTTGCGAGCGGCCCCTCTCCCCGATGATCTACGAGGCCCACCCCCAGCGTCGCCCGCGCGCGCGCGGACGGCCCGCCGGCGATCGGCCCAGGAAAACCCCCAGACCTTCGCGAGGAGCCACTGCAGGAGAAGGGGAAAACAGGCGTGCCTCGTCCGCTGCGACGCCCGCTGTGCGACCCACATAAAGCGCTCGCGGTCATGCGCGAGCGCGCGATGGAAGGCCCTGGAAGCTGCGGCCACATCCCCCACCACCCCCGATGGACAACCAGTGCAATTCAACAGATAGACGCCCACACAGGCGCAACCAGTGCAATTCAACAGACAGACGTCTACACTGGCGTCTTGCGCAGCAGCCCGCGGCAAGATGAGATGGCCGAGGTCGAACAGGATATGTTGCGCGCGCGAGAGGCAAAGCAACAACACCGCAAACCATGCCCATTGCTGGCCTGCCCAGGTCCACTCGCGCTGCCACCCATCACGACGAAGCGCGCGCGCCGGTAAGCGAAGATGCAACATCTCGCAAACTGGGCGGAACATCCAGAGAAGGTGATTAGCCCATGAGAAGCTCCAAATTCAAAAGCCCGCACAACTAAAGCAGACCCCAAAGACGCTGACTGATATCTCTTCGTTCGAAGAAACCTTTTCCGATCTAAGAGCATGACTCCACGGGTTATCGGAAGAAGACCTGGATTGCCTGCGGGCGAAGATGTCGCTGCGAACCCGCCCCCCACTCCGCAGCTGGGCGACGTCGAGCACGGCCCCGGGATCAATCGGTACCCACGAACAGCCCAATAGACCCAACACCTCCAGAAGCTTTGGGAAGCAAGGCCAGCAGCGACGCCCGCAGCTAGGTCGGGCAAGTCGCCAGCTGCTCCCAAAACTGAAACATCTTGCCCAATGCCAGTAGGTGCCCGTCGCTTAGCTGAGCGAAATCGCGCAGATGGAAGCCATCAACGGACGTGGCCAGAGCGCAAGACTAGCTTCGGCTGGAGCGCCGAGAGCCCAGGAGCGGCGCAGACTTCAGCACCTCCAGGCGGGCCGAACCATCAGGAAGCGCTGCCCTGCGATTGGTCGCGCCCCGTAGACTGCCAAGTTTCAACGCTTCGGGCTTCGCGAGTCTGAGCGGGCGAGACGCCGGAGCCCCTCTGCGAACAGGCGGTCGCGGTCGGGCACCAGGCTCGGGGGTCTCCCGTGCACGCGCGGCCCCCCAGTCGTCGCTTGCCTCCGCAGGGCCCAAGACCCCCCGAATGAAAGCGGCGCCGCCCCCGACAGGGGCAATTCGAAATCCTCCGGGAGATGGCCCAAGGAGAGCCTCCTAACATCGCGGGATTCTGAATGCTGACGTTGCACGCGCAGAGCTGCCGGGCCATGAACGGCGCCGCGCTGTCTGGAATGTTCCAGCATGATATGCGGCGGCCGTCGGATTTCGCCAACTCAGGAGTGGGCGGCAGAGTGCTCGCCAGGGACTCCTGCCGCCAGGTGGCCGACTGCAGCGCGCAACTGCGTGGCGAGGAAACAATATGTCTGATGGGCCGAAGTTGGGGCAGGTCGCGCAACTTGCAACTCGCGCGGCGATCGCGCGCGCCGCGCGCAGGAAGTGAAGCATACGTCGAATGGCGAACCTCGATCTCGCTGGGATTGGCCCGCGCCTCGCAGGCCACGTCGAACTTTGAAAACTTTGCTTGCAGGCATGAGAAATTCACCTTCTCCGAGGCGCAGTCCACCGACGCCAGAGCGCGGGTCCAAGACAGGGTTTCGCTGGAAAGTCCGCTGGCCGGGCTGGGGGGGCGGCGCCCGAGCAGCTTCCGACATCTCGAAGCTCGCGGCGTACTCGGAGACCGGTGGAACTCCAGACTGGCAGGCTGGCGAGGACAAGTGGCAGCTTCCTCCCCCATCTTTCCTTGACGAACTTGCCGAGGCCACTCGGATACTTTAGTAGTGGAAACAGCTGGTGTTCCAAATGTTTGGTCTTTAGAAGCTCTGCGCGGCGACGTCCCCGTCGCCACGCGTGCCCTCTGCGTGCCTGCGGGGGCGCCGCCACGTAGAAGTGCTAAAGACCGAGCATTTGGGGCGTCGCTACGCACGCCCTCTGCGTGGCTGCGACCATTTGCTAAAGCCCTAAAACCAATTAAATTCACTAATAAAGTACGCGAAAAACATCAGAGCGCTTGCGCCTTTGGGGCCCACTGCGCGGCGAGCGGCCCCCTGCGAGGCGCGCGTGCCCTCGGAAAGTATCCCGAATCCCCTGGCGGGTGGAGCCGCGCCCGAGAGGATGCCGATGTTGGCGTCGCCCCTCCAATTGCAACTCACATGGATGCTGGCGACGGGAACGGAGGCTGCCCGAGACGATGCGCGAGGCCGGCCGCGCACTTCTGCGGAGATGCCCTGGGCAAGTTCACTAGATGTTGAAAAACCGAACGCTGATCGACCGGCGATCACAACTCCAGCTCTGAGGCCCTCCCCATCAAGTCCGAAACACGGCGGATCCCACAGCAACATGCACGAAACCGGTGCTCCTGGATAAAGACGGTGCGTGCGCCAGTGGCAAACAAACTCTCAGTCGCAGTTCCCCACCCCGAATACTATACAACAGAAAAACCATGAAACAATAACGAAGCCATAACGCAATCGAATGAACCATTGGACGTATCCATAATGAAATCGAACTCAGTACCAGGACCCTGCTCAGATGGAAAGGGGGATGGCACTGGGCACATTCATAATACTAGGGCCTGCCCTGGACTCCACACTGAAGATGCGGAAACGCATCCGACTCAATGATGTCGCAACTGTGGCCTCGAGCCTGGCAAGCAACTTGCACTTGGTCAATGCTTGGCCGACTGCCCGCCCAGCGAAGCGTACAAATCCTCGTCCGTGCTGCTATTACGGGGGGGCCCTGAACCAGCAGCAGCGCCCTGGCCTGCACCCGCGCCAGCACTCGGAGCCGCGGCAGCTCCTTTGCCAGCAGCCTCTCTCGTGGCCGCCGCTGGCGCCTCCGCTTCAGAGGCCGCCTGCCGGCCCGAGACGGGGGCCGAGCGCGTGGTCTCCATCGTGCCCTGGGGCAGCTCCAGGCTGGAACCCTCGGCCGCTGAAGCCACGTCCTTGATGAACGTGTCCATGGCAGCGAGAGAGTCGCTGCACTTGCTGGCGTTGACCTGGGGGGCCCGGGAACACGTGCCGCCTCGATCCTGCTGCCAACCTGCGTGCGCTGGATGACCAGTTCCTCACCGCGCCTCTTGTGGTGCTGCATGGACTGGCTGATCTGGCACAATTCCTTCCTGTTGGCGTTGAGCTGCCTCTGGACTGCAATGGCCTGCGCATCAGCGCCATGCTTGTCCAGGTTGTCGTGCTTGAGCTGTGCCGCGGAGGAATATATCGCTGCCAGACACGCATCTCAATCTGGGGCGGAAGCCGCCCTGAAGAGCTTAGGAAGGCCTCTAGGTACTCCGTGGTGTTGCCCGCGAGTGGGGGCGGAACGCTGCCTCGTCCGAAGCCTCCGCCGCTCTGAACACGGTATCCTTTGTCTGCTTCTTTTACCGCCATCACGGCGAGCACGCTTGCCTCCACCATCACCCCAACCACCAGGACCGCGACGATACTGGCTGTACGGGGCGAGCTGATGCACAAGCGAGTGGCACGCTTTGCACCACTTGAACCATGGCTTGTGTTCCTTGCAACCGCTAGTGGGGCACGCGAGGGCAGCTGGAGCACCTCCTGCCATGGCTGGAAGAGGGAAAGAATACTGAGAGTGCGTACTGCCGCCGCAACAGTGCACGATCCGGCATGTGTGTGCGTGTGTGCGCGATGAGGGTACACACGCCTGAAACGATGTGATCCCCTTGCCTGGCAGTCACATGTGGGGGTCACGTGTCGCGTCGGTCGCCAACCCGTGTGTGGGAGCGTCCACAAAATACCTTGGCTAGGGAATCCAATCAAATGATGATAATGGTGTGGAGGAGACGGCAGAAGAAGGAACGGAAGGTAAGGAGGAGCACGGAGGACGAGGAGGATAAGAAGGACGAAAGGAACTGAAACGGATGGAAGCGGAGGACGAGGATGCAGTCGGCATCCAAAGCCTCTCCAAGATGCTAAACAGGACCTTTAAGAGCGCCTGAGCTCACCCCTATGGTCGCAAAAATAGCCGGATGCCGAGAAACCACAAGAGTTGGATCCCAAGAGGCCCCGAGATTCGCCCCAGGGGCCCCAGGTCCCCAGCAGACCTCTAAGAGGCCCACGATGATGGCGCGACGGCCCCTCCATAGAAAGCCCGCTGGAGGCTGGAGCGAAATTTCTTATACGGTGCAACCTTCTGGGCGGTTCCAGAAGGGGCACTGCACAACAAGTTGCCCTGGCAGCGTGGGAAACTTGCCGCAGTCACTTGGATGACTACCTCTTGTCCCTTTCCTGGCTCTCTTGACTGGACCTCTTGGAATTTGAAAAATGCCGTGTGGTTTCTGCGGCAGATGGCTGACCGTACGCTTTGGAGGGTTAGTGAGCAACCTGTTGATCAATACATTCTTCCATGAACACTTCTTTTGAACACGTCTCTCCCATGACAACGACAAACCGGAACGGCGTGCAAAAATGCAGCGACCAGCCAGGTGATCCGTGCCTAGCTTCCCTGGACAGTGGACGCAGTGCGCACGGTCTCATCACGACGGAGACGGTGGCACTGTCAGTCAGCACCGCTCTGCCACGCCAAAACAGAATTGATGGAGCAGGAGGACGAGGAGGAGGAGGAGGACGAGGAGGAGGAGGAGGAGGAGTCATTGGCTTTGCACACCTGAGAACGCAAACCGACCCCGACCAATCGTACACGTCTCCCGTCGCGGCCTATGGAGGAGGCTATGGCCATGTCCCCGTGGCCCTGCAGGGTGCTGATCATGGAGGTCAGCAGGTCGGGGACCGATATGCCTTCCATGCCAAGCGAACACCGAGATGTCATATATATATATATATAGATACATACATATATACATATACATACATATATATATATATAACAGCGTAGGAAGGGAGGAACATCGGGGTGCGCGAAAGAGGGGTGTAGCAACTCGTGGTCGGGAAGCGCCTCCCACCCACAGCCTGGGGGAACCTGTGCATGGGATCGCGCCTCCACGGAATCGCGCCCCGGTGTCCAGACCGCGTCCGCATGGACATGGAGATGTTCGCTGCTCGTGGTGCAGCTGGGGGAGTAGGGGAACAAACCATTGCATAAACCTGAGCTCGGAGGTCCGCGCGGACTCAACGGGTCGGCGCCGGGCCCGCCTCCCTGGCGCGGGGAGCGCGCCACGGGCGGCGCCGCGAGGGGGGCCCAACGCCGATCCGAGGAATCCGCGCGGCCC
The DNA here is from genome assembly GCA_963575745.1 of Prorocentrum cordatum. Lineage (NCBI taxonomy): Eukaryota > Dinophyceae > Prorocentrales > Prorocentraceae > Prorocentrum > Prorocentrum cordatum. Next base: position 788,067 of record CAUYUJ010016616.1, read on the forward strand.
TCCGAGCATCTGTGTTTATGTCCTTGCTTACTCCCCGAATTGAGCAGGGGCCGACCGTCCCGGCATTCCTTCAGTCCTACCACGAAGTGTTCTGAGAACCCACAAACGTTCCAAGAACAACAACACTGTTCTTAGAACATAGACCCGATGTGTTGAACCAAGACAGTCCCAGCCATAAATGCTCTAAGAACATTTCGTGGAAACCACAAAAGGTTCTTAGAACAGTGTTTGGTAGGGCTATAGGCGAACCAGGCCGCTTCGCCACTGCTTGAATCCGTGTCTATGTCCTTGCTTACTCACCGAAGCAGCTGCCCGTGTGCGGGCTGTTCCATTCGGGCGCCCCCCAGCGACCCGAGACCTCCCGTGGATCCGTGCGGCGTGCCCCGCGGGGAGGCGCGCCAGAGCCGAGCCGACTGCAGTGGCTCTCGCACGGGGGACGACCCGCGCGCTGGCCTCTGACAAGGCGCGGAGGGCCCAGCCACGCTCGCGCCGTGAGAGAACCAGGACGGGCAGTTTTGGACAGCTGTCGGCCTCCAGGGGCCCTCGGCTTCTTGGATCCCGCACTGAACAAACATCAGAACATCGCATGAATGGGTGTGGTCAACCCTGAACGATCGCGGCGCCCCGATGGGGCAGCTCGTTCGACAGCGGCCGAGCTCCTGGCGCTGGAGCGCCGAAGTCAGCCGACTGCAGCAGCCATCGCACGGCAAGCTCGCGGGGAGACGCCCTCTGCGCTTGCCTCTGACCCATACATCCTACGATCTGATTTTTTCCGTCCACGGCCACAAAGCTTCCGACCCCTGCCCTGGGGGGGGGCTTTTCGTCCCAGGTCCGCCCTTGGGCCCGAAAATTGCACCTGACGGCTGAAATCAAGGAAGCACCGGCCACTGACAAGAAACATGTCGTCGGAGGTCTGCGTCCCAAGGCATCTTCTGGGAGGTCTTCGTCAGAACAATTGAACGCTATTAAGCCCGATTGAAATACCAGGGGGCCAGATTACGCCCGATTGAGTCCGCGATTAAGCCGGATTGAACGGGATAGGCCAGACTAGACGGGACTGCGCGGCATGCAGCGCGATTAAGCCAGACTAGGCGAGCTTACCACCAGGGGCATACCAGCGCCAATTCTGACTTAACCTCCCTGGAGTTGCATCCGAATCTGGGGACACGGCGTGGATTCGTCAACCCTGGGAGGCTGCGGCGTTCCGATGGTGCAGGTCGTCTGCCACCAGCCGACCCCAGGACACAGGCGGCGCCCAACCCTGCCGCCCCCGCTGGAGCCGCCGCCGCGTCCACGCGGCGCGAACCCACTGCAATCCCCATTCGAGCCAGTTCTTTGTTTGATTCCTGGTGGCGCCCGTTACAGGCCCCCCCGCTCCGCCTCTACCCCCTGGTCACGTCACGATTCGCGCCGATGCTGTCTGGGAATGAACCATCCCTCGGCAGTCCCGAACGGCGCCAGCGCGAATCGTGACGTGACCATCCCCCTCCCCCCCTACCCGCCCCCCCAATCACGCCCGTTGTCGTCAGGGAGAAAAAACGGTCTCCTACGTATTATATATGGCGCTTTTCAGACCGCCTGAGATCCAGACATCACACGACACGATTGGATCGTCGTCAGAAAAGCAACAGAAACTGCATGAACATCGAATGTCGGAATACCGCAAGGATTTGTGGGATCATTGCTGTACCCCCTCCCTGGCGCGCACAGCGCGCCAGAGGCGCCGCCAGGGGGGGCCCAGCGCAGATGCAAGAAACTCGCGCGAAATTCCAACAGTTCGTAGAGACGCCTACAGATTCTATTCCTTCTAGAACACTTTCGGACCGCAAGGTCGTTTGCAACTGTTGGATGGACTGGCCTACGTCTTTGTCGGGGGTGTGGGTCCGCGGGTCCGTTCTCGCCATGTTCAGCACCATGATCAGCGTTGCCCAGACTGGGCGGCTTTTTCGGAGGCACAGGTGGGGGGCGGGGCTGCATAGCGAATTCCGCACTGCCAGCAGCAACTGTTGCCCAGACCCACCGTAGCACTACAAGTTTCACAAGTCCACCACATGAGATGCTGGCGCATTCGAATTCGCTGCGATCGAACTCGCTTGCTCCACATGCCAAGGGGGGAAGTCCTGAGCCATGCTGGCCCTTGCCTCCTTTCTTGCCTTCTTCGTCCATTCGAAGAACAACGCATGCATGGGCATGGAATGTCGATGGTCCGCGCGGACCCTCTCCCCTGGCGCGCGGACAAATCCGCGCGGATCTCCGAACATCTTATGTTCTGCCATTATTTGATCCCCGAAGCGTTGCCTCGGAGAGGCCCCATGTTGCGCCAGTCGGGCAGACGCGTCCTGGGCTCAAAGAACTCGGCCCGTCCCCGTCCCCTTCCCCGTCCCCCTCCTCCCCCTCCACCACAAAAACACAATATGAATACTACTCTCCTCTCCCCCCTGGTGACGTCCAAGAAATATCTGGCCCCCCTCCGCGTGTTTTCTTCTTATACACAGAATTCTCGGGAAACGGGTTTTCGCTTGGGCTATTTTCCAAATGCTGTTTTCGCTGATGCGCTGGCCTCATTTTCGGGCCACCGCTCGTTCCGAATCGTGCTACCTCTGCAGCGCTGGCCTCATTTCCGCGCTTCCGCTTGTTCCGAATCGTGCTCCCGCTGCAGCGCTGGCGTCGTTATTTCAAGCGCCATGCCACGGCATGGTTTTCGGTCCTTCCATATAAGCCCCAGAATCTAGAAAATGCGCCCCCCCAAACACTATCGGACGTGATTACACATTCGGTGTCGATTCGTTGATTTTGTAGGCCGCAGAAGCCCCCAAAAAAGCCAAACCATCGAGCCTGGCAGCCCGCCGTACTATTCCCTGACTTCCGTCCTCGCCCGCCGCAGCTTCCCCCGCCGCCGCCGCCGTCGTCGTCTGCGTCCTTGTCGCCGTCGGCAACTTGTGTGCGTTCCATGGAGTTTCCAGAAGTCTTCGGGCCATCCGCCACGCCGCGTGCAGAACTGTCCGGGGAACCCAGGGAGACTTGGAAGGGGGCTCGGGGAACGCAAGGCAGCGTGTCGAAAGGAAGAAATGAAGGCCTTACACTATCACGATACCCTTACCAGACGGCACTTGGCATTCGAAAGCGCGAAGATCGGGCAGGTACGGTTCCGCAGGACATGGAGCCCGGATTCCGGACAGGCATTATTCTTTCGTGCACGGGCCATTGGCATTTACCCTCCAAGGCATCCAGTGCTATTCCATGGCATGCGATGCGATGTTGCGATGTGCTCCGCTGTACGATGCCATGCGTTGCGATGTTACACTTCGTGATGCAATGGTACACTACGCAATGCCAAACCATGCTATGACATGCTCCACTATGCCGCGCTCTTCTACACCTATGCCGTGCTTTACCATGCATCTCAAACCCTCACGAGATTATTGCCTTGCTCGACATCAGCATGCGAACATAGAGAAGTATCTGCGCCATGGTAAGGGCTGGAAGGGAATGTATGGCGACAGAACTGACGCGAGCGCACCTAACTTTCCTTCCCACCCCCCCTCCTCCTCCTCCTCCTCCTCCTCCTCCTCCTCCTCCTGCTCCTCCTCCTCCTCCTCCTCCTTTTCCTCCTCCTCCTCCGCCCCCTCTCCTCCTCCTCCTCCTCCTCCTCCTCCTCCTCCTCCTGCTCCTGCTCCTGCTCCTGCTCTCCCTCCTCCTCCTCCTCCTCCTCCTCCTCCTCCTCCTCCTCCCTCTTCCTTCTCTTCCTCCTCCTCCTCCTCCTCCTCCTCCTCCTCCTCCTCCTCCGCTTACTCCTTTGCTTACTCCTCCCTTTTTTCCCAACCCTCCTATGGTTGGGCTCTCGTTTTGAAAACAGAACTGTGGTATCCACTTCCTGCCCTCTCCTCCTCCTTCTCTCCTGTGTTCACGGTGTGCTGCGGGGCTGCGATCTGCGCAACTGTCGCCACTTTCGTGGGTTCCTGGGAGGCCCAGCGGAGGTACGCCATACGCAGATCACTCTGAGGCTTCCCTGTCCCTTGCGGGGCTGCGATATGCGCAACTGTCGCCACTGTCGTGGGTTCCTGGGAGGCCCAGCGGAGGTACGTCATACGCAGATCACTTTGAGGCCTCCCTGTCCCCTGCGGGGCTGCGATCTGTGCAACTGTCGCCACGTTCGTGGGTTCCTGGGAGGCCCAGCGGAGGTACGTCATACGCAGATCACTTTGAGGCCTCCCTGCCCCCTGCGGGGCTGCGATCTGCGCAACTGTCGCCACGTTCGTGGGTTCCTGGGAGGCCCAGCGGAGGTACGTCATACGCAGATCACTTTGAGGCCTCCCTGTCCCCTGCGGGGCTGCGATCTGTGCAACTGTCGCCACTTTCGTTGTTTCCTGGGAGGCCCAGCGGAGGTACGTCATACGCAGATCACTTTGAAGCCTCCCTGCCCCCTGCGGGGCTGCGATCTGCGCAACTGTCGCCACTTTCGTGGGCTCCTGGGAGGCCCAGCGGAGGTACGTCATACGCTGATCACTTTGAGGCCTCCCTGTCCCCTGCGGGGCTGCGATCTGCGCAACTGTCGCCACTTTCGTGGGTTCCTGGGAGGCCCAGCAGAGGTAAGTCTTACGCAAGCCACTTTGAAGCCTCCCTGTCCCCTTGGAGCACCTGGCGCGCACCTGGTGACCTGGCGCGCACCTGGCGCGCTGGGCGCACCTGGCGCACCTGACGCGCTGGGCGCACCTGGCGCGCACCTGGCGCACCTGGCGCGCACCTGGCGCGCCTGGCGCGCTGGGCGCACCTGACGCACCCGCCGCACGTGGCGCACCTGGCGCACCTGGCGCGCCTGGCGCGCTTGGTGCAACTGGCGCACCTGGCGCACCTGGCGCGCACCTGGCGCACACCTGGCACACCTGGTGCATCTGGCGCACCTGGCGCGCTGGGCGTACCTGGCGCACCTGCCACACCCAGCGCAGACCTGGCGCACCTGGCGCGCCTGTCCAACCTGGCGCACCTGGCGCACCTGGCGCACCTGTCGCACCTGGCGCACATGGCTCACCTTGTTCACTTGGCGCGCCTGGCGCAACTGGCGCACCTGGCACACCTGGGGCAACTGGCGCACCTGGCGCACATGGCGCGCACCTGGCGCACACGTGGCGCAAACGTGGCGCACCTGGCGCACCTGGCACGCGCCTGGCGAACACCTGGCGCGCACCTGGCGCGCACCTGACGCGCTGGGCGCACCTGGCGCGCTGGGAGCACCTGGCGCGAACTTGGTGCACCTGGCGCGCTGGGCGCACCTGACGCACCTGGCGCACGTGGCGCACCTGGCGCACCTGGCGCGTCTGGCGCGCCTGGTGCAACTGGCGCACCTGGCGCACCTGGCGCGCACCTGGCGCGTCTGGCGCGCACCTGGCGCACACCTGGCGCACCTGGCGCACCTTGCGCATCTGGCGCACCTGGCGCACCTGGCGCACCTGGCACACCTGGCGCACCTGGCGCACCTGGCGCGCTAGGCGCACCTGGCGCACACCTGGCGCGCACCTGGCGCACCTTGCTCACTTGGCGCGCCTAGCGCACATGGCGCACCTGGCGCGCCTGGCGCGCCTGGCGCACCTGGCGCACCTGGCGCACCTGGCGCGGGCGCACCTTGCGTACCTGGCGCATCTGGCGCACCTGGCGCACCTGGCGCGCTGGGCGCACCTGACGCACCTGGCACACCTGGCGCACACCTGGCGCAAACCTGGCGCACACTTGGCGCACCTGGCGCGCCTGGCACATCTGGCGCACCTGGCGCGCCTGGCGCGCCTGGCGCACGTGGCGCACGTGGCGCACGTGGCGCGCCTGGTACACCCGGCGCACCTGGCGCACCTGGCGCACCTGGCGCGCCTGGCGCGCCTGGCGCACCTGGCGCACACCTGGCGCACGCCTGGCGCACCCGGCTCACTTGGCGCGCCCGGCGCACCTGGCGTACACCTGGCGCTCACCTGGCGCATCTGGCGCACCTGGCGCACCGGGCGCGCCGGGCGCACCTGGCGCACCTGGCGCACCTGGCGCACCTGGCGCGCCTGGCGCACACCTGGCGCTCACCTGGCGCATCTGGCGCACCTGGCGCACCGGGCGCGCTGGGCGCACCTGGCGCACCTGGCACACCGGGCGTACACCTGGCGCACACCTGGCGCGCACCTGGCGCACCTGGCGCGCCTGGCGCATCTGGCGCACCTGGCGCGCCTGGCGCGTTTGGCTCACCTGGCGCGCATGGGCTTCTGGGAGGCTCAGCGGAGGTACGTCCTAAGCATATCACCACTATACCATGGCGCCGAAATGTCCTTCGGTATTAGGTGGTCCTGAATGCAAGTGTCACTTGTGTAGAAAGGGTTGGGTACGTCGCAGGATGATTCTATTGGTTTTCGATCCAGAAGTCTGGCTCCAAGCGGCCGTTGGGGTCGATCCGGGCGCCCGCAGGGCGCCTCCCAGACAGCGCCGCGCGCGCTCCACATGACGAGCTGGAGTGATCAAGCGCTCTCCTACGCAGAGCCGGACAACGCTCCAAAATTGCAAAAAGCTGCATCTAGTCTGGCGCTTCTCCTCCTCCGCCTCCTCCTCCTCCTCCTCCTCCTCCTCCTCCTCCTCCTCCTCCTCCTCCTCCTCCTCCTCCTCCTCCCTCCTCCTCCTCCTCCTCCTCCTCCTCCCTCCTACCCTCCTCCCTCCTCCTCCTCCTCCTCCTCCTCCTCCTCCTCCTCCTCCTCCTCCTCCTCCTCCTCCTCCTCCTCCTCCTCCCTCCCTCCTCCTCCTCCTCCTCCTCCTCCTCCTCCTCCTCCTCATCCTCCTCCTCCTCCTCCTCCTCCTCCTCCCCCACCGCCACCGCTCCTCCTCATCCTCCTCCTGCTCTTCCCCCTCCTCCTCCTCCTTCTCCTCTTCTTCTTCCTCCTCCTGGGCAAGACATAGAGAACCGAGGTACCCGCAACCCCCTACAAAAAACATGATCAATTCAGGTCGGCGCGGACCTCGACAACTCTGTGGATGCGCGAAACGCCCGACGAGATGCACCTGTATTCGCCGCGATCGAGCCTGCTCCAGGTCTTCTCGGCGCACATGGGCAGGTCCCCCGCGCGCGGAGAAGAGGGCAAGGCAAGTCGAGCAGACGAAAGCACCCCACGTCGGGAGCAACCGACGAGTTTGACACCCCCTTGGATTCTGAAGAGGACGACGGCATGGGGGGCTTTGCCCTGGGCCCGAAAGTCCCTGGAGGCCGCAATTGCCGTGGAAACCAAATCCGTGGGCACTGGGGTCCATTGCCACAACAAGCTGGGGCTTGGGCGGGAAAGCCCGCCCCCTACGCGCGCCACCCACTGCACCCAGGACTTCAACGCCCTCGCGCGGGCCTGCAGCGCAGAGAGGCGAGGCGGTGGGAATCGGAAGGCCTGCGCTGCCCACTTGGCGTGGGCGTCGGCGATGCCGATGCCGACTTTGAGTCCGATGGCCACTCGGCCAGCATCAACATCGGCGCAGGTCGAATGGGCAGGCACTTCGACAAACGAAACCGACAGCGACGGCACCGCGCCGAACCCCAATCATCATGCCTGTCCCAGACCTGTCGCTATAAAAGGAATGTATGCTTAACAGTCGAATGCGTTCAAGCCTGCCGCGTGCAATGACGCGATCGAAGACAGTCTTCGAGTCTGCGTGCGCAACAATGGGCGGGCATGCGTGCCAGAGGCAATACAACAAATGCCTGCAGCTCAGCTTCGTTGATGGACGGAAACGCAATAAAAAAAAGCGGCCGCGCAAGACAGCGGCCTTATCACCATGCATGCTGCGCCCATCTGCCAGGGACACCGCCGACCATCCCGCGGCGGCCCAGGGCCCGAAATCACCCTCGAAGCACGACCCATCCAGGAAGACGCCCCCAGAGAGCAGGCCTGGATGCCCATGGACCCACAGGGGTTGTGGGAAGTCGGGGTGAGATGGGCGCTCGACAAACTGCATCGGCACAGGACATCTCTCGGCTAGCAGCTGCGGGACCCCACCTCGCACTGCAGCGCCAGCGAGGGCGGGCGCGACGCTCGCGGTGACTCGAGCGCGAGCGCGCGTTGCGCGCGCATGCAGCGCCCGCGCGCTAGCGCGCCACGCGCGCGCCGACCGCCAAACGCGCGAGGCAGTGCGGCTCCACGGGATAGCGAGCTTGCCATTGCCTCGCCATGAGCCGCCCCGCGGGATAGCGAGCTTGCCATTGCCTCGCCATGAGCCGCTGCGCACCATTCGCGCATGATCCGACGTAACCCATCTACTGTGGCAGCGCTCTGGAGCGCAGGGGGGAGAGGGCAGGGGCAAGGGGCGCACATCAACATGCTCCGCTATCTTCTTGCGCTTCCACAAGTTACCGCGCGCAGCGCGCGCTGCATTGCAAACGGGGGGCAGGTCTGAGAAACGCTCAGAACGCGACCCTCACGAAAGATCCATTCCTCGAAAGATTTGGCCCTGACACCTACTCTCAACAAAGACGCCCAAAGAGTGGCGATGAGCCCTGCGATCGAGCTCCGCGGGCGCATGAGGGGCCCGAGGTGGGCGTCCACTTGCGGGGGGCTCTTCTGGAGCACGCGCGCGGGCAGCCACTTCTCGCGAACGCGCGCGAGGAAAACTTGACGGGTCCGGGTGGCTCTGATCACGGGGCCCAAGTCTGCGACTTGCCTGCAAGACTCCTCAACGTCTTGAGCCCCCTCTCATCGACGCCAGTGACCGCTGTGCCGCGCGAGGTGGCCCCTTCGAGCGCAGCCCGACTCGTCTGCCCATGTCGTCTCCTACGTGCGCGCCCTGATCTCAGCGCGGACGAACGGCCTCGACGTTTTTTTCCCGGCAATGTACCAGGCCTCGGCAGCGCGCCCGGGTCGGGCTCGTCCAGCGGCGAAGTCGGCTCAGAGGTTGCGCTCCGCCGCCGCAGCGAGGGGGCCAATCTCCCGAAGCCCGCGAGCGATGCGAGTGCGAAGCGCCTTGGACTTGCCAAAGGCTCCGCTCTTGCCCGCGACGAGCCGCGCGCCCGCTCTCGCTGGCTTACTAGCCAGAAACGAGGATGCTTTACAGAGCTCGTCTCCCGCGCGCCCCTCGCCGCCGAAGCGCTGGAGGCCGAAATCGGCAACGTTGACAGACAACGCCGCCGACCGGCGCGCAGCTTGCACTTCGCCCCGGGGCCCTAAGAGCAGCAACCGCTACACGAGCGTAGCAAACGTGCACCCAGGAGACGCCGTCTGCCCCGCGTGAATTCGCCGCGCACCCCATGGAGGCCTAGAATACGAGGAGCTTGGCCAACATCGATCAATAGCCTAAGCTGCCACAAAGGAAAGCCTGAGACGATGGCAGCCCGCAGCGCACGACGGTGTTGAGCGAACTCGAACGCCTTTTTCAGATCGAGCAGCATCGTTCCCAAATACTGACCCTGGATAGTACAGCGCGCAGACCAAGGATTGGATGCCCCGACGAAGTTCTCGGACAACCGTCCTTTGGTGGCCCGGGATAATTTCCGAATGTTGCTGCGCTGCCAGGCTGCAGCCATCAAGTCGCCGCGGGCGGCGCTGCGCTCGACAAAGGGCGCGGGGCAGGCCAAGGGGTCGGGCACCTCCTGCTCTCTTCATTATAATTACGACGCGGCTGCACATCTGCGGCCGCTCGAACCCCTGCTCGACGACGTACAAAATGGCGCCACATTGCAGCTGGATCGCGCGATCTGGCAGGAAGAGGGAACTCCTGGGACTAACCCGATCAACGCCAGCGCCGGTCTTGATGGGGAACGCACGAAGGACAGCTTTGAGTTCAGAAACCAAGTGGGGGCGGGGGGGGCCCATGGCAATCGGGCCAGTCCAGCGGCTGTCTTTCATGATGTACTTTCCACCATTCCCCCCACTCAGCTTGGAGTCTGTCGACCTGCCCCTGTGGGTTGGCGCGCCGCAGCGCGCAGCGATCCGAAGCTGCTGGCCGCCGCTCGACAGGCAGCGCGGCAGGAGCATGCAGGGCGGGCGCGCCATTGGCCGAGCGCGCGTCGATCCAATTTTACCCGGCAGACAGACTGCCGGCGCTGGTGTAGGGCCTGCTTGTCGGCCCACCTCTCGAAAACTTCTATGAGGTCAGCGGGGGCCTGCTCAAGCTCAATGACACCGAGGACAGTGGCCTTCCCAGTATAGAGGCCCTTATGAAGCAATACGTGGGCCCTGGAGAGATCGCGGAGCCTATTGATGCTGGCAATCCACGCGTGGAACTTGTCGGGGACCTGATACTGAGCCCTGCAGATCCAGAATCGCCGAAGCACTTGCTTCCGCCAGACAACCAATACCGATAGACTCGGGATACGAGGGGGGCCCAGGGCGCCGAGCAGACTGGAAACGGGGCCTGATGGGCATAATTCGCCCGCGGCACTTATCCGCCTCGTCCGAGGGTATCTGGCATATCATGACCCATTCGCTTTCAGCGGTAGAGATAAACGCATCCCACTTGGCATCAGTCGAGTCTGCGTCTGCGATCACTTGCGATGCCAGGTGCCTTGGTCACGCGCGCATGCACGTCGCTGGACGCAGCAGCAATGCGCAGGAGCACGGGCGACTGGGGGGACCTGGGGATCTCCAGGAGGACCCAGACATAATGCTTACCCAAGAGGTTAGAGGAGACAACGAAGAAATCGATCGTGCGTCCAGCAGGTGCAGGTGCCAGTGCTGGGCGCCACTATGGTAGCACCAAGCGCAGTGGCCCATCCTGGGGAGTCCAACTCGCTTGGTTCGATGTTCCAATCACCGCATATGATGAAGGGAATGCGTGCTCGCTTGGAAATAGCACCCAAGCGCGATTAAATGCTCAATGTGAAGTCGTCGGGGTCGCCACCATTCTTAAGATAGTTGTTGCTCAATAGAAAAAAAAACGTTTCACCAGCCCCCCCCCCATCATGGATAACCGAAGAGCGTCCAGGGAAAATCTTGGAGGGCTCGGAGGCCAAGAAGGCCATGCCATTGTGCTGTGGAACCAACGTAAGCATTCCCGCTGAGGTACCTCCGTTTTGGGTATGCACACCTTTCGAAAACTTGGCCGGCCACCCATCGTGGGGAAGGGAAGCTCCCTGATAATCAGTGTTCAGAACTGCGTGGGTCTACTGAACGACAAGCGCATCCAAACCATAATACCCACTGAAGACCGTCTCGAAGCTGGAATACTCGGTGACTTTGGAAGTACCGATGAACCAATGTCGAGATATGTTGCGGCTGCTGTCCATCGGGGGAAAACAAACCTACCTCGCTTTTGACCACCCTCGTTTCCAAGAGATACCAAACGATGCCAAATTGCAGCCTGTACTGGTCAAGCAGCTTGACGGGGAGGCGCGTGGTATGGCTTGGTTTTGCCTGGAAGCGAAAGCGGGGTAGGTAATTCACGCTCTGAGTCCAGCACGGCGGCTTCGTCACTGCTACGTACATTGGCGGCCTGCGCTCGCGCTCTGCCAAGCGCGGGGAACGAAAGCCATGACGCCTGGACTCGGGCGTGGGGGCGCTCGCCGCCGTCGCCACCACGTCGTCGATGGTGTGCGTGATCTGCTCTTGCTGAACACCTTTCGCCGCGGCGATGTCCTTGGCCATGTCGGTGTTGCCCAGGGTGGCGAAGACAACCTGCTGCATCTTGACGCTGTCAGCCGACGAATCGTCGAAGCTGTCGTCGCCGCCGGGCATCTCCTCGTCGTTACCCACAGGCAGCTCACGACCACCGCCCTCAGGATCAGCACGGAGGGGCAGAGGCAACACGCTGAGCCGCCCGCTGGCTCTCCGCCTGAGCTTTGGCCGTGCGCAGCATGTTGATCTGCATGGCAAGGCTGGGGTCGAGCGCGTCGAACCTCTGGGAAAAACACCTTCTCGGGCGTGTCCTCAGTGGTCGCACGCGGCGCTAGCACGATCGAGCTGCCGGGCGTTCGCCGGCAAGCAGGCGAACGCAAGACACACATATTTGTGAGGTTCCGTGGCGCTGCCTCCACCTCCTCCTCCTCCTCCTCCTCCTCCTCCTCCTCCTCCTCCTCCTCCCCCCTCCTCCTCCTCATCCTCATCCTCCTACTGTTCTTCTTCCTCCTCCTCCTCCTCCTTCTCCTCCTCTTCTTCCTCATCCTGGGCAAGAAATCGAGAACCACGGTACCGTCGTCCCCAGGTGCCCCACCACTCTTGGCGGCGCGCACAGGGGGGTGTGGGTGGGGTCCAAGGAGGTGGGTTTCTTAGAAGGAAGATTCCTTCCCAGGAGCGCCCAAGAGGCTTCTGCGAAGCCGTCCGAGACGCCGCCTGGCGCTTCTGAGAGGGCCCCTATCTTCGAAGGAGCCCCCCTCCTGCCTTCTTCAAGCCCCCAGCCTGCGCCCCCCCCCCCTGGGGCGCGCCGCGGAGACTCTTCGGAGGAGGGAGGAAAAGGCAGGGAGCGGCTGCAGCACGGATCATCCCCTCCGACGAACTCCGACCACAGCCCACGAGGGCGCCTGGAAGAACAGAGGATGTAGGGGAACCAACAATCGGGGAGACGTGAGACTCGGGTACGGGGGGGCTCGGGTTGGCCCGACGGGGCCATCATAAAGCTGACGAGGCCCAACCTGAAATCTGACGCGAGCTCCCGCTGCAGACATGCCACGAAAACCGGACCGTCAAAACCCAGGACGCGCTCGTCAAACCCGAGTTCCGGCTTACTCGGGTCTTGCGCTCCCCCGAAACGACTGCATTCACATAAATTCTATCACTGGGCATCGCTCGGACGCCCATGCCCTGTGTTTTTTTGTCGGTTTCGTGCGTGGTTTTTCCGCCAAATGATCAAGGATGCTCCTCGATGGTCCTCCCCGCTAGAGGGCTCCTAGATGGGGTCGGAATAGGTGGGGTCGGAGGATCGCGCCGCATCGGCTTAACATCCGCGATGCATCGGTGATGCATCGGCGATGCACCGGCGACGCATCGTCGATGTCTGCGACGCATCGGCGACGTCGACGTGAGGCACATCGGGCTCCGCATCGAGCCGCATCGCCGATGCATCGGCGACGCCGCGCGATCCTCCGACCCCATCTACTCCGACCCCATCCAGGAGGCCTACGTAGAGGAGCTGGACCCCCCGCCCATGGCTCGCGACGCACTCCGGTGTGGAGGCGCCGCCGCGGAGGCGCCGCCGCGGAGGCCACGCGCGGCGGTCCCGTGGGATATCCGCGCGGCGCTCCGAGGAACCGACTGTGATGTCTGCGCCGCCGCGGCGAGGCCTCGCGTGCTCCTCGAGGCGGCGGAGGGAGGGCGCCGGGGAGGACGGCGCCGACGAGCCGACGACGGCGGCGACGGCGGCGAGGCTGGCAGCGAGCCGACGGAGGCGACGACGACGACGACGACAATGACGACGACGACGACGACGACGACGACGACGACGACGCCGACGACGACGCCGACGCCGACGCCCGCCCCCGCCCGCGGAGAGCAGCGTCAGAGCGAGGATGCGCCCGTCGATCTGCGCCCACTCGCCGACGACCCCGGCGAATCTCACCTCGCGGGGGGGGGGTCGGCGGCGAGCCTGGGGGTGGATGCAGGGGGAGGCGGGCTTTCTCAGAAGGCTCGAAAGGCCTCGGGCCTTCTGTTGAGTCTGCAGAGCAGTCTCCGCAGGCAGGGGCGGCTCCCCAGAGGGCCAAAGAGCTCCCGAGAAGCGCCGCCGCCTTCCGCGACGGCACCCGCCCCCCCCCCAACCTCCCCCCCTTGGGCGCGCCGCCGAAGGCGGATGTCCGTTCTGGGGGCCTCCTGGAGCTCCACGCACTCCACTCGTGCGTCGATGCTGCGCCGGACGTCCGTCGACCTGAGTCGGCGCTGGAGCCGAGCCTGGGTCGAGCTGGAGTCGAGCCGGAGTCGAGGCTGAGTCGAGCTGGAGTCGAGGTTGATCCGTCAGGCGGGCCCCAGGACGGCCCCCAGACGAGCACCCGGGGGAGGGGGCGGCGGCCGCCGCGGCCACAGGCGGGAGGGCGGGCAGCCCGAGGAGGTGAGGAGAAAGCAACGAAAGGAGGCCCGCCTCCTGCGAAAGGTCCCTCCTACGCATGCGTATTGGGCGTGGCTTAATGGGGGGTCACAAATGGGGGGGTCAGAAAAGGTCCCCTTTCGTGCCCCTTTCGGGCCCCTCCAGAGCCCCAGGGGGCTCGTTTAGGTACCGTTTGGGTACCTTTTCGGACCACGCCCGCCATCCCCCCATTTATGGCCCCCCATTACGCGGCGCCCAAGCGTAACCAGATCCCTGGGGTCCGGGCGTGCTCTTTTGTGTTCACCGGGCGTGTTCACTCGGCGCCGCAGTCGACCTGGCTCGGAATGAGGAGAAGCCGCAGGAAGAGGAGGTCCAGGACTCCAGCCGTGATGTGCACGATGCCGCATCCTTTCTCAACGTCTGATCGCGTGGACCTGCGGAGTCGCAGAAGACTTGACCCCTGCGACCCACAGCCGCCGTGCTGAGGGAGCCGCCCCGGGCGCCCCTCCCCAGGGCCGACCCCGAACCCCCAGCGGTGACGACCTGCGCGCGGCGTCCGATGACGCGTGCCGCGCGCAGGTCGCCACCACTGGCGGGTTCGGGGTTCAACGCGGAGGTGCTGTCGCGGGGGCCGTCCAGAGGCAGCCTTCTCGGGGCCCTCTTCGGCCCCTGTGGGCGCCCGTCGGGCCGTCTTTGGTTGGTCTCGGGCGGTGTTCGGGCTATCTCTGGCCTGCTGCCGTGGGTAGGGAGCGAAAATCAAGGAACACAACGCCCAATCCACCGATCCGTTGGTAATGAAGGCGGGCCGACGACTCGCATCGACCAGCCACACGGCATACCGAAGCCAAATGGAACATGGGATGGACGAGAAATATCCAATGATGCCAGGAGGCCTCTGGAGATCACCAGACGGTGCGACCAAAAATAATCGCCCATCGCCCATCGACGGGCGCTGTCTGTGCGATTTCGACACCTCGGAGCAGCTCTTGCCCATGCCCCACGGCCAGCGAAGAACTGAATCGCGGCCAGAAGGTACTCACGGAGACGGGGCCGACTATTATGTGGTTCCCTTCGTACTTGAAGGCGACATCCCACAAATAATTTCGACCACCCAGAAAATGGTCAAATGAGTGTCTGCCAGGGCCCGACACGTGAAAACCCTGGAGTTTGGGGGTGTTTTTTTGGTGCTCGAAATTCACCATGGTGATCAAGGCCAAAGTAGGTTGGAACATCGTAAGCCGACTACACAACTGAATTGCCCGATCCGCCACCGTGCCTCTGGGCACGGAAAAGGCGCGTCCTCGGGTCCTCTGCGTAATCCTTTAACGCTCGATCCTCACTCGTGAGGAGTCGTCAAGGGGCCCGGCCCCCAAATCGCTGAATATGCGGGGGTTTTGTCGCGTGCCCCTTCTGGGCTCCAAGAAGTGTTGCCGCACAGGGCCTCACAAGCCCACAGTATGGTCCAAGAGGGTCCCGAATCACTGAACGATCGCTCCAAGACGTTCACGATGGCCCCCAATCGGCCCAAGAGGCCTCCAACACGCCCAAAGGGGTTTCCGACAGGCCTCCCAAGAGGGCCCCGGGGGACCAAAATAAGAGATTATCCTGTGGTTTTGAAGGATCTGGGGGTTTTCGCCTTTCCAGCTTCCCGACGCGCCCAAACAGCCTTAGAAGCTCCCAGGACCGCCCCAAAAAGGCCCCCAAACGGCCCCCGAGGACCCCAAAACGGCCCAAGAGGCGCCCAAAACGGACCAACAGGGCCCCAAGACGGCCCAAAAATGGCCCCAAAAGAAGGACCCACGTACCGAACATCCGAGCCTTCCGCCCCAAGGGGCCCTCAGGAGGCCCAAAAGGGGCCCCCACAAAGCTTCAAGAGGTGTCTAAACTGCCTCCGAAAGTCCCCCGGAACTCCCACGAGATCTCGACGAACATCCCATAGGCTGCACACCCACAGCCCAAGCGCGGTGGCTAGATGGGCACAGCGCCATTAGATCCGCCGCCCCATGTTGGCTTGCCACAAGGGTGCCCGGCGTGCTAAATCCAATCGTTTTTGGTGCTGGTTCTTTTTCCAGATAAACTATCCCTGGGGTTTTGGCCCGTCCCGCTGGCCACCCGATAGGACCCTCAAGGCGCCCGATTCTCACAGTCAGCGGCGGCAACGTGCAATGGGAACACCCCGGTGCAATGTCCCGGCGGAGAACCGCGGGTCACGCCCGGAGGCCGCGAGGAGGGCATCCACCTCCACGCCCATATCCTCCTTGACGTCCACCACCTCATCCTCATCCGTCCTCCGCAACGAGCAGTTGGTCGTGCATTTTCTCAAACAACACCACCCTTGCATCCCCCTCCCCATTGTCGTCCTCCTCCTCCTCCTGGCCATCCTGGTCCTCCTCCTCCTCCTCCTCCTCCTCCTCCTCCTCCTCCTGTTGGTCGTCCTCCTCCTCGTCCTGCTGCTATTCCTCCTCCTCATCCCTTGCCTCCGCCTCTTCCTCCTCCCCCTCGTCCGCCTGCTCCTGCACCAAATCATGAATAAGGCGCGTCAGACCGCGTGAATAAGCCGGCGCAGATGCACCTACTTCCAAAGGCAGTTTGCGCGCGGGTGAACGCGCAGTCGATCCCCGTCGCATCGCCCCCTCAACTTCAAAGTCGGCGGTGCACCGGACCGCTTCTGTCAAAGCCTCGTCTCCCCCCTCGGGGGCGGTTAACCCACCCATCCCTCTAGCAGACCGTGGAGGCATTGGATAAGAAATCCAGGGTCTGGAGCCTCGCGGGGATCCACTTGCTTGGAAAGGGGTGGGGCAGAAGTTGTCCGCTCCCATCCATTATGAGCTCTCTACCCTCCCGTCTCCCCTCGATCCCCCCCTACTTCCTCCTCCCTCTCGCCTCCCTCCTCCCTCCCCCCTCCCTCCCACCTCCCTCCCATCCTTCCTCCGCCTCAGATGCCCTGGAAGAGGACGGCAGGTGAGCGGTGCGGTTGCGGTTGCGCGCCCGCGGGCGGGTTGAAATGTGTCGCCAAGTTGGGGTTGCGGTTGTGCGCCCGCGGGCGGTATGAAATGTGTCGCCCAGTTGCGGTTGCGCGCCCGCGGGCGGATCAAAATGTGTTGCCCGCTTGCGGTTGCGGTTGCGCGCCCGCGGGCGGGTTGAAATGTGTCGAAAAAGCGCGGTTGCGGTTGCGCGCCCGCGGGCGGGTTGAAATGTGTCGCCCAAGTGCGGCTGCGGTTGCGCGCCCGCGGGCGGGTCGAAATGTGTCAAGTAGTTGCGGTCGCGGTTGCGCGCCCGCATGCGGGTTGAAATGTGTCGGCCAAGTGCGGTTGCGGTTGCGCGCCCGCGGGCGGGTCGAAATGTGTCGCCCAGTTGCGGCTGCGGTTGCGCGCTCTCGGGCGGGTTGAAATGTGTCGCCCTGTTGCGGTTGCGCGCCCGCGGGCGGGTTGAAATGTGTCGCCCAGTTGCGGTTGCGCGCCCGCGGGCGGGTCGAAATGTATCGCGTTGTTGCGGTTGCGGTTGCGCGCTCTCGGGTGGGTTGAAGTGTGTCGCCCAGTTGCAGTTGCGGTTGCGCGCCCGCGGGTGGTTTGAAATGCGTCGCCCAGTTGCGGTTGCGCGCCCGCGGGCGGGTCGAAATGTGTCGCCCGGGTGAGGTTGCGGGTGCGCGCCCAGGGGCGGGTTGAAATGTGTCGCCCAGTTGCGGTTGCGCGCCCGCGGGCGGATCAAAATGTGTCGCACAGGTGCGGTTGCGGTTGCGCGCCCGCGGGCGGGTTGAAATGTGTCGCCCAGTTGCGGTTGCGGTTGCGCGCCCGCGGGCGGGTCGAAATGTGTCGCCCAGTTGCGGTTGCGCGCCCGCGGGCGGTTTGAAATGTGTTGTTCAAGGTGCACTCCTGACGTTCAGCCAATCAATCAATCAAACCCGGCTCCGCCGGGAAACAAATTCCCCAGACGGCTCAAGATGGCTTTCAAGACCGCCAAGATGGCCCCAGATGGCCTCCAAGATGCCTCCAAGATGACCAAGATGGCCTCCAAGACGGCCCAAGAGGGTCCAAAAGATTTCCAAATCCGCCCAAGAAGCCTCCAAGACGGCCCAAGACTGCCCAAGAGGTGCCCACGAGGCCTCCAATACGGTCCAAGAGGCCTCCGAGAGGTCCTCCATGAGGACCCGAAGAGGCTGAAATCATTAATTTACCTGAGGTGTTTGAAGAATTAGTTCTCGTATTTGCTCCTTTTCTGCATTCCGACGGCCCAAGACGGCCCAAGAGGCCCCAAAGATCGCCCCCAGAGCGCCCAAGAGGCCTCCAAAATGGCCTCAGGACTGCCCAAGAGGCCCCCAAGACGACAACCCCAAGAGGGCCTCTCAGACGGCCCAAGAAGCCTCTGAGACGCCCAAGGAAGTCTCCAAGACGGCCCTGGAGCACCCCAAGAGGGCCCCAAACCGGCCCAGGAGAGGCCCCCAAGACGGCTTCCGACGGCGTCAGACGGGCCAGGAGTCCACCAAGACGGCCCAAGATGGCTCTAATGCCAAAGACGGCCCAAGAGGCCTCCAAGAGAGCCTCCGAAGGCCCGCAGAGGTCAGCATCAGTTCTTTGCCTTTGGTTTTTGAAGGATTTGGGCATTTGCATCGTTTCTGCCTTCCGACTGCCCAAGATGGATGGCCCAAGAGGCGCCAAACATCGCCCCAAGATCGCCCAAGAGGCCTCCAGGATGACCCCAGAACGGCCCAAGAGGCCCCCAAGACGGCCACAAGGGGGCCAAAAGACGGCCCAAGAGGCCTCTAAGACGCCCAAAGAAGTCTCCACAACGGCCCTGGAGCACCCAAGAGGGCCCCATACCGGCCCAGCCAGGCCCCCAAGACGGCTTCCGACGGCGTCAGACAGGCCAGGAGCCCACCAAAACGGCCCAACATGGCTCTAAGATGGCCTAAGAGACTCCCAAGAGGGCCTTCAGAAGGCCCGAAGAGGCCAGCATCAGTTCTTTGCCTTTGGTTTTTGAAGGATTTTGGCATGTGTTTCGTTTCTGCCTTCCGACTGCCCAAGATGGCCCAAGAGCCCCAAAAATCGTCCCAAGATCGCCCAAGAGGCCTGCAGGACGACCCCAGAACGGCCCAAGAGGCCCCAAATACGGCCACAAGGGGGCCAAAGGACAACCCAAGAGGCCTCTAAGACGCCCAAGGAAGTCTCTAAGACGGCCCTGGAGCACCCCAAGAGGGCCCCAAGTTGGCCCAGCCAGGCACCCAAAACGGCTTTCGACTGCGTCAGACGGGCCGGGAGCCCACCGAGACTGCCAAAGAGGCCCCCAAGAGGCCCAAGGAGGAGGCTCCCAGCATGCCTCCAAGAGGCTCCCAGGAAGCTCCCAGGAAGCCCCAAGAGTGTCCCCAGAGGCTCCCAAGATGTCCCCTCCTCCTCCTCCTCCTCCCACTCTTCCTCCTCCTCCTCCTCCACCTCCTCCTCCGCCTCCTCCTGACCTTCCCCGCCATCCTCCCTCAAGTGTTCCCCAAAGGGTTTCACAACGGTTGGGGGAACACACTGTCCGATAGCTTGGCAGAGCTTGTGCCACAGAGTTCGGTCAAATGGGCTATTCTAGAAGGCAGGGGGCGGCGGTGATTCGCCGTAGCGTCTTCGCTATTTGATTGGTTCGCCGAAGCTACAACAATGTTATGAATCTGTCTGTAGATTATAAGGAGATCATGGGCTAAATCAACTCTGTAATAGAGTTCCGACTTGGATGTCGTGAAGAAACATGTCGAATATCTAGGGGGAGTGGAAACGGATGGCACTCAACGCTGGTCCGTCTCGTCGTCCATCGGATCTGTTGCACGGCTGTTGCCATGTTGTTGCATCTTGGTCATTGAACAACCTGAAATGCAGGCCTGCGCCACCGCGCAATCATCAAACAGCAACGCTGGCCGCGTGCCATCCCTCCGCCCTAGCGGACCTGAGGGAAGCCTGAAGGGCTGGCCACGTGTCACCCCAAGGTCTGGCTGGGGAGGCTGCTGCGGCCAAGCCTTGGTGGGCGGGGGGTTCTAAGAGAACTGCGTATTGTTGGAAGCCGAATTCGACTTCAACAAGTTCGTCAGCGTATACTGCGCGTTTTTGTTCGGAGTCGAGCTTTGCTTCCGAAGACACACACGGTTCCGGTTTTTTGGAACCGAACCAAACTTTCACCAATACACAATTCCATATGTTCCCAGACTTCGTCTTGGGCCAGCCCGTTCCCGCGAGGCCGCCCGAAATCCCAAAATCGTATGTTGCTTCCTTGCGTGATTCATCCTCCCTCAACATCCGCCCGGCCTTGTGTCGCGAAGCAAGATTCGGCATCCTCATCGTCAGCACCGCAGGCCGTGTATGCGCGATCGCTATCTGGGCCAAGCGCGCTCGACCAAGCACTCTCCGACGCAGGCGCAGACGCGTCAAACGAGAATGTGTTGTACGAGCGCCGCTTCAATTGCTGAAAAAACTGGCGCATCGGAACCATCTCTCCTCGCTGCCCTGCGAGAGCCCCCAGCAAAGTGTCACCATGCAATCGTTGGAAAAACGGTATTGATCGGCGTCCAGCTGTAACGTTACCGGGGAAACATACACGATGGAACAGAGGCCAAAGGAAAGACGACTGATTGCGATCCGTTGTCTTCCCAGCCCCGAAAAGTCGGGCTGCAACTTCTCCAACGTACACAATCCAGACTGTCGATCGCGTATGGCCCTCCATGCGTTGCCATTCCCACTGCCTCACTGGCTTCGCAAGTCTGGTTCGATCAGACGTCGCACGGGTTGGCTGGAGTGCTTCGAGGCCAGCTGCAGCAACTAGTGGACTAACAGCCATCATACCAACATCTGCATGAGGATGCATTGGACATTCACCAGGCGCAGAATGGTATTGGATCACTCGAAAGTAGTCATCTGACAGTGACCCACGACCTAACCGTCCCCTTGAATGTCCAAAGATGTGCTCGAAGGCGTCTGCCTGCATGCGATCAAGGTTTGCCATGAGCATGTCGAAAGCGGATAGACTGACGTTCCTGTAGAGCTGAAACAACTCAAAAGCGGCGTCATCAAACTCGCTGGTGGCTGTTCCGTCTGGAAACTGAATCTTTCCGTTCTCAGATCGGACCCGGACCTGAATATGTTCGCGGCGCGATCCGTCACTAATTTTCTCCCAGCCGTGAAAATAGCCCGACTTTCGATCACGATACACTGCGGCCTGCTTTTCCTGTAGGGTCGATTGGAAGATCTTCGTGGAGAGTTCCAACACTTTCTCGGCAACGATTCCCCAAGCTTCTGGCACCTCAACCAACACTGCACCCCGAGCAATTCGCCGGCCCAACGGGCCAGGGCGTGCTAAGATCTCCGGTAACTGGTTAACAGTATTAACAGTATTTCTAGTTCGCGCGCGCGGGGCGGCCCCTGGGGGTCCCCCGGCGAAAAGTACCCCGACCAACGCCCGGTCGCCGCCCGGTCGCCGCCCGACCGCCGCCCGACCAAGTCTACTCAGAGATGGTTTTCCTTCTGGGTGCGGCCTCTCAGGCTCCCCAGAGCGCGCTCAGAGTGCCCCAAGAGGCCCCCAAGACTGCCCAAGAGGCCCCCGAGACGCCCAAAGAGCGCTCGAAGACGCCGAAGATGACCCCAAGACGGCCCAAAAGGCCCCCAAGACAGCCCAAGAGGCCTCCAAGACGCCCCAAGAGCCTTCCAAGAGGCCTCCGAAGAGAGCCCCAAGAGGCCAAAATCGTTGATTTTCATTGTTTTTTTCGATGTTTTTTGTGTTCTGGCTTTTTCGGCTTCCGGACGCTCCAAGACGGCCCAAGAGGCCCCCAAGACCGCTCCAAGACGGCCCACGAAGCTCCCAAGACGGCGCCGAAACGACCCAAGAGAGCCCTCAAGACGGCCCAAGTGCCGCCCAAGACGGACCAAGAGGCCCCAAGACGGGCCCAAGAGGGACTCAGGAGGGATACCGAGAACTCAAAAATGGAGCCCTCCGTCCCAGAAGGCGCCCAGGAGGTCCCAAAGAGGCCCCAAGAGGCCTCCAAGAGGCCCCAAGATGTCGCCAAGAGGCCCCAGGAGACTCCCAGGAGGCCCAAAAGAAGCCCCAGAAGGCTTCAAACATGTCTCCCAGGCGCCCCCGAACGGCCTCTCAACAGACCCCAAGAGGCCCCCCAAAGAAGCATCTTGACGACGACTCTATTTCGCCCCATCGAGAGACGACCCCCAGGGAACTGCTTCACCATCAAAACTCCCCACGCAACGCGTCCGAACGACACCCGCCCCCAAGAGCGCAACATGGGCAACGAACACACAGACAAAAACCAGCGATGCCATATCACGGGCCGGCGGAATGAGCGAAGCGATTCAATAACTTGTTGAAAGAACTTAGATGCTAGAGCTGTCCGTTGCTTCTTTGAAGCCGCAGCCCAAAACACAGACAGCGAAAGCACTTCTGGAGCTACTGATTCCCAAGTGTCCTCGACAAGCTCCAAGTCCTGGCCTGCGAAAACTTGCGGTTTCTGGACCAACCACTGTAGAGGTAGAACCGCAGAACCTTCACGAATCCCAAACAGGCCTCGCAAATCTGGGAACTCTTTCGCAACGATTGACACGATTCTTTCCAGATCGCAACCGCGAGAGGGCACCTCGAAGCAAGACCGCTTCTGCCTGAACTTCAAACAGACTTGCACGAATGGGTTAGACGGAGAAGCACGCACCTCAGACACGATGCATTGCAAGAAACTCAAGAACCGCAGAAACATACCTGAGCAATTCAGCAACATACTTTCCTTGGGAAAACGTCCACCCTCGAACTGAATGAAAACACTTGAGCTCGCATGGCTTGATGCAGAGGCTACAGACTGGTGCACGCTAACATGGATTACGGATCAGTGGATCTAGCGCGTGGGCACCAGCCAGATCCACAGATCGGGAAGAAACATGACAGCAACACCACCTGAATTGGCGAAGGAGCGCGTACATGTTGTACGAAAAATGGCCCGTCGCGAACACATGCCCCTTGATCCGTGCTTGCAGATAGCAAGAGAACAAGACATATAGCGAGGGAGAGAGATATAGAGACAGAGAGAGACAACACATCAGAAAGAGAAAACACGTAAAAAAACAAACAAACAAGAAAAGAAAGAGAGACAGAGGATGTCGTTCACAAACGCTGACTAAATCAACCTCCCCCCCCAGGGGCAACAATAGGGGGACCTGATCAGGGGGGAAAGCACCGAATCTGAATCAGCGATACATTGTCGATAGATCGGCGGTATGCCCCCCCAATAGGAAAACCGAACGTTCCTGGGCGGGGCGGGCTATCGGGCCCTGGTCGGCGATCAATGGATTATTTGGGGGTCGATGTGCTCCCCCCTGAGCCCGCCCCCCCCCCTCACTCACAGTTAACATTGCCCCTGAAGACCCCCGAAAGGGGTGGCGGTCGAGGGAAAGCGCGGGCGCCCGGGTGGTCTTTGGCCTTCAACCCGGGCGTCGACCAAATAAGCCTGGACGGGACCCCCCCGTCATGATTTGGCCGCCGTGGCAGAGACCGCCACCCTCAGCATGCGACGCGGTCGCAATCTTACGAGAACATCTAGAAGCTCTGTGTTTCCTGAATGCCTTCTCAAAAACGGCGGAAGCCCTCTGGCCTTCAGAGAAGCCCTCCTCAGCTTCGGAGAAAACTCAGACAACTTCCTCTGCCCCCCCTCCCCTGCAGGCCCCATTGCCCTTCCTTGGGCGCACAGCGGACATCCCCTCCCTTACGAGGGTTTTGGCCCCATTTTGGCCTCCCGAGGGGGCCGCGCTCATCTTCCTTCATAGCAAAATCATTGATTTTACGAAGGTTTTGGGCTCATTTTGTCCTTTTCAGGGGGAGGTCGCAAGAGGCGCCAAGATGGCCCCAAGAGGCCCCCAGGAGCCTCCCAAGAGGCCCCCAAGAGGCCCCCAAGAGGCCCCCAAGAGGCCCCAAGAGGCCCCCAAGAGACCCCCCAGAGGCCCCCAAGAGGCCCCCAGAGGCCCCAGGAGGCCCCGAAGAGGCCCCCAAGAGGCCCCCAAGAGGCCCCCAAGAGGCCCCAAGAGGCTCCAAGAGGCCGCCAAGAGGCCGCCAAGAGGCCCCACGAGGAGCCCGAACGACTCACACCAGGTCGAGGGGCCCGAACGACTCATACCACGAAGAACCCGAACGTCTCACGCCAGAAGGAGGACCCCGAACGACTCCTACAAGGACGAGGCGCCCGACCCATTCACACCACGAGGAGCCCGAACGACTCACACCACGACGCGCGACTACTACTACTACTACTACTACTACTACTACTACTACTACTACTACTACTACTACTACTACTACTACTACTACTACTACTACTACTACTACTACTACTACTACTACTACTACTACTACTACTACTACTACTACTACTACTACTACTACTACTACTACTACTACTACTACTACTACTACTACTACTACTACTACTACTACTACTACTACTACTACTACTACTACTACTACTACGACTACTACTGATACTACCACTACCAGTACTACAACTGATCCTACTGGTACTATTTCTACTACTACGACTAGGAGCCGAAAAGGGGGAAGAGGAGGAGGGAGAGAAAGAAATGGGAGGCAAGACAGAAGGCGGTCGTTCACCAGTCCTACACGTAACCGGCTCTGTCGACTCACACGACGGCGACGTCCTGGACCAGAATGCATGTGGTGTGCGTCGTTGGGGCCCCTCGCCCTGGTGTGAGTCGTTCGGGCTCTTCCTTGTGTGAGTCGTTCGGGCCCCTCGCCGAACGACTCACACAAGGAAGGAGGGGCCCGAACGACTCTGTCCAGGAGGGGGGACCCGAACGACTCACACCACGAAGAGCCCGAACGACTCACACCACAAGGAGGAGCCCGAACGACTCATACCAGGACGAGGCGCCCGACCCATTCACACCACGAAGAGCCCGAACGACTCACACCACGACGCGGGCCTCGAACGACTCACGCCAGGACGAGGCGCCCGACCCAGTCACACCACGAGGAGCCCGAACGACTCACACCAGGAGGAGGGGCCCGAACGACTCACACGACGAGGATACCGAGCGACCCACACCAGGAATAGGGTCCCGAAAGACTCACACAAAGACGACGGGGCCGAAGGACTCACACAACGAGGGCCCGCACCGCCGCCTTCGTCGTCGACGTCGTCGACGTCGTCGTCGTCGTCGTCGCGGTTGTGGTCGTCGTCGTTTCGGTCGACATCGTCGTCGTCGTCGGCTGCGTCGTCGTTGTTCAGATCATCGCTGAGATCGTCCTCTCTGCTGAGTCCCTCTTGCCTCCCACCGCGTTTTCTCCCTCCTCTTCCGCGTCGTCCTTCTCCCGCTGCCCCCACAAGGAGGATGTGCAAGGAGGCGGGAAGAAGGAGGAACAGGGGAGATATGCGGGGCCAAGCGGACACACGCCTGAAAAACACCACTGTCGGCATCCTTCGCAAGAGTTGCTGTTGTGAGATGGGCTGGTGGGGATACGCGAAGCGTAAAGAATTATGCCACGGGCTTGCACGATAACGCATGACCCTCCCACAGGGTGCATCGTTTGCTGGAGGAGAGGCCAAGGCACCAGGGCTCTTCGATTACCTGCCTAAAGCTGTTCTTTGCTTGGCGGTAGACTCTGCTGGTGATGAGACGCTGAGCGCAGAGACAATGCGATGCAATTCGGCGGCGGTTCTGGTGCCAACGTCTTGACCCCCAACTTGAAATTCGCACGCGAAGATAGGGCGCACGCCTCACGTAGAATCGTCAACTGCCCACGAGCGGCCGACCCCTGCATCCGAGATAACGCCACGATGACCGCCCAAGGCTGCGGTGCTAATTTATTCATTATCGTCAAGTGTTCAACACGCATGCGAAACAGCATTCCAACAACATTGTCAGCTCGGCCTGCACCAACATGCGCGCAACGAAACATCGGTTTGAGGCGTTTCAGCAACCACATGGGGGGAACGTGTTTGCATTGACACGCCTGTATCCAGACGGCCTTGCATATGAGCTATCACTCTAACAATCAGGATGCGAAGGATTGCGCAAAAACGTGGCTGCCCTGGGTGAATTGCGAGAGGTGTCCGATGGTCGCCATGCTGGCGGACGCAAGTGATCAGGCGATGGCACTAACGCACCGCAAGGATACGGAGAAGCTGGATCCTGCAAGCTTGGGGGAAAACAACTGATATTCGAACAATCCGCCTATCAACTACTGCTGTCTTCTGTGACGAGCAATGCTTGGCTGTCTTTGGATACCTGTCCACTATATTAGAACTACTCAAGAACCAGCTTGTATGGCACATCGGCAAAGAAACTTACATTCTGGGTGATGAAATCGGGGTTCCAGAAAATGGGATTGAGAGACGCTTGGGAAGAATGCGGTCAGGGATTAGTTTAGCTCGCCCATCCCTGCAAGCTGAGCTCCCCAGCTGGGAGATCTCGCAGGTGCGCTGCGGGGGTGGGAAAATGCCAGATACAACGTGGTTTCGTGGGCGGACGCAATTGCCAATGCCATGGCGTGTCTGCCCACGAAATGCTTGAGACTGGTTCTTCGGATGGCCGTTTAGGCATTTCAGATTTCTGACGTGGGCAAGGCCATGCATATGACTCAAGATATCACAACGCCAGACGACGATGCGACGGCTTCCGCCTCCCGCGTTTTCCCAACACCCGTACGCGCGAAATTCAAAACAATCGCGAACCACATGGGCTCGCAGACGTGTTTCTTCTGTCCGTTATCTGAACTCAAGGTTCTTTCCAAAACCAAGAAACATTGAATTGCACTGTGTATTTTGATTGCGAACGAAGCTTCCCGTCCCGTGGCTTATCACTGAGCCGACTCAGTTCAGTAGTCTGGAGCCGATTCAGCCTACTCGCGCCCCGATTTAGCGCCAAGTTGCCCTCTCTGGTCGGGGGGCTAGCGGTCTTGCCCAGAGCGCAGCTACACGCACAATGGCAAAATAGATTCCCTCGAGCCAAGGCTCGATGGACTAATTCGGCCTCGAATGCGGATGCGTGGTCAATGGTTCTGGCCCAGGTCCACCCCCCTCACGTAGTCATGCATCGCCCCACCGACATCGTTCGCGAGGCTGTGGCCGCGTGCGCAATGCGTGGTGTGAGCGCGTCTGGCGATGAGCAGGGCTTCAGTGAGGGGGATCAGATAATAGGCAACAAGAGGTTGTCGTGCCGCCCTGGGACGGACGAGTTGATTGTAACATTAGCATTCGATTTGCCTGGGCGTGGCATCAAGAAGCTTGTGCCTTGTGCCCAGCGCGCGCGGCAGGATGCCTGCAGCCCCCCTCGGAAACATAACCCCCTCGGCCGTTTCAGCAGGGGCGTCAAAAGGAGGGCGACGATGAACCCGGAGAACAAATCATCGCCAAGCGCCGTGCAGCGGCCGAATTAGCTCACCAGTAAGCTCCCAACTGCTGTCAAGTTGGGCGATCGGCCACCTGACGTCGCGCGGCGCGGTGCCGATTGGAGCGCCTCGCAACGGGAAGTTGCATTCCCAGAACCAGAAGGCACGAACGAAGGCGGTGGACGCACTGGACGAACACGCATTGCTCAAGGATGGGACCACACCCGCGCTCGAGCGCACTCTTCTGCCAAGTGCGCCAAAAGAACCAAGGACCTGCGTGCAAGGAAGGGAACGCGAGGCAGCGCGTGCTCAAAGCAACACTCGCAGTAACGTCCAGTAGAAGCGCTCTGAGGCCGTTGCGCGGCGCATCTGTTCTTGTTGAACCAAGTGCGAGAAGTAAGCCTCTAGCGCTGGCGCTCGCTGGAACTGGCATTGCGCTGGGCCGATCCCGCGCGGCCAGCGTTTTCGCTGTGAAAGCGCCAGGCCACGCAACTACGCATGATCGCTGCTTCGGCGGTTCGGGGTGCTGACCAAATGGGACTTGGCCTGTTGCTCTCTGATGGGGCACGGGGGAATGGCCCTCAAACTGCAGCTAATCTTGCGCATTAAAAGAGCACTAGTCATAAGTTATAAGCCCTGGCACTGCTGCTAGCCATGGTCATGTTTGCAAGTTTCTGGAGAAGGCAGCGAGAGCACAAAGGGTCGTGCTTGGAAACTTGAGCGTGTCAGCTGGCCTGCTTTAGTGGCGGATGAGCACCCTGGTTTGTTGCTCGCTTGGTTCAACGAACGGGGAAGTGGCTGGTTTCGCGGGCCTCAAAAACACGTTCACATTGGAGGCCTTTCTGAAGCGAGTCGCCATCGTTGACTCCGCCGCCTCTGTGAGTGGAGTCAAGGAGGTCGTCTAAACAACGAGAATCATCATCAATATCGTCGTCAAGATTGTCGCCGTCATCGTCGCCAAGTCATCGCAACAGTAGGTGCAGCACTACGATCACCACTAGCCGTTATCATCGCTATCGTGACTACCTCAGCCGTACATGTCTGAATCATCAGCTTCATCATCATACTTATCACCACTAAACGCGATCACCAGAGCAAGTTGACATCTGCAATGAATATCACAACTACAATCATCATTCGCAACATCGCCACTCCCACCCGTACCCCCCCTCCAGCCCCTCCAGCCTCTGGCACTCCCTTGCAGGAAGCCGAACGCTAATCCAAATACTGTTGTGCCCCACTCTATGTCAAAGTAGCAATTCTGAACGCCGCGCAAAAGCAGGATCGACGCCGTCCGGTCTCATTTGAGCAGCGTGCTCTGCCCACCTGGCGATGGACACTCGCGCGCCGCATCGAAATTCAAACAGGGGGGGGGGCACAACGCGTGACCGCCACTCCAACCCCCGACCCCTCACGTGACCTCTGGGCTGACAGCCGATGGGGGACTCGGCAGTTGCCAGACGCCAGTTCCATGTCCACGGACATCATCCTGCGACGAAAGAAATACTTGAATTTGCGCCCTACAAGAAGCCCAACTTGGCCTTGGAACTCAGATATCCCGACATCCATTGGCACGCGCAGTGTGGGTGAAATTCCACACGGTGTAACATTCCACTGCGCGTTGGCAAGGTCAGTCGGCGGGCCCCGGCCCTCGGCGCAGCGGTCGCCTACCACGGGCGCCGTGCCCAGGCCCCCGGCGAGCGGAGGGTGGCCGCCATGCCCCCGCGGAGGTCCACAGAGGTCTCCGCGGGCGCGCTCCGCTCGCCCGCGCAGGCGCCGCCCCCATTGCCCGGGCCCTCGGGGGGGTCTCTGGCGGAGCGGAGAAGGGCATCGATCCCAAGGGAGCCTCCCTCGCGCGGGGGGGGGCCGCCAGCCCGCCACCGCAGGCGCGAGTCCCTGGAGCTGCGGGTGCCACGAGCACGAAAGGATCCCCCCCTGTTTCCTCGTTCTTCCTGGATGGGGTTTGGGCGAGCTCCCTCCAGAGTCGGGGCTCCGCCTCCCCGTGGCGGCGGCGGCCCATCCCAGGGCCTTCGCGCGTAGGTTCGCAACGCGGCCGCTCCTCCGGCAACCTGTGGCGGCGCAGGAGGGCGCGGGTGAGCTCCGGCAGGCCCGCGCCGTTTTCCTCCAGGTACCCCGGGGCCCTTAGCCAGGCGGCCCGACGACGGGCGGTGCCCTCGATGTCCCCGACGGCTCCCACGGAGGGTGGCCCAATGGCCGCGCGCGCCCATCCTGCGAACAGTCGGTGGACTTCCTCCGAGGAGGGGGCCATGCCGTCTGCCAGGTGCGCTGCGATCCCGAAGAACGACATCGGGGCCTGGCGCCACTGCGGGTCGACGCAAGGGCTGCCCCCGCGAAGCAGCCCGCCTGGCCCCCGGGGCAGGGGGGTCCCCGACAGGAATAGCTGGGCCTGAAAGGCTGGCGACACAAGGATCGGCCACTGGCGTAAGCTGCAGCCGTCGGGCGGGTGACCCGCGCCCCCGCCCCGGGGCGCGTTTCCAGCGTCGAGGAAGGTGCCGTCGTCCTGAGGGCGCCGCACCTTGACGCACGTCCTTATGGCGCTGGCGCCGCTACTTATGGCGCCAGCGCCATAAGTAGCGCCCAGGCCGCATGGTGGCGCTGCGCAGCGATGTTGGAACGCGCCATGGCCCGAAAGAACACAACTTCCCAACGCGTAATCAACGCGTCGATACTCCCACCTGGCAGCCTCGAAGAAAAAAACGCGAAGATCTGCCATGCCACGAAGACCTGTTTCTCATTCGAACGGCAAAAACTATCTCGCCAGCGCCTGCAACGCGAAACCTGCACCACTGAGTCTCTGTAAACCAGCACCGTCGTCCAAGTCCATATCAGCGCCGTTGATCATCACATAAAACGGTACTTATCGTATCGTGTATCCTGTACTTCCGAACAACGACAACTCGATCTGCGACCCCTTTCGCAGTTCATCGACGTTGGTCGCGCCGCAGCAGCCCACCAGGTCCGCCAGCTAACTTCGGGAACGACGTTGCTGCCGCGTCTCCAGAGCCCATGGGGGCGGGCGCCGCTACTTATGGCGCCAGCGCCATAACTAGCATCCAGGCCGCATGGTGGTGCTGCGCAGCGATGTTGGAACGCGTCATGGCCCGAAGGAACACAACTTCCCAACGCGTAATCAACGCGTCGATACTCCCACCTGGCAGCCTCGAAAAAAAGACGCGAATATCTGCCATGCCACGAAAACCTGTTTCTCATTCGAACGGCAAAAACTATCTCGCCAGCGCCTGCAACGCGAAACCTGCACCACTGAGTCTCTGTAAACCAGCACCGTCGTCCAAGTCCATATCAGCGCCGTTGATCATCACATAGAACGGTGTTTATCGTATCGTGTATCCTGTACTTCCGAACAACAACTCGATCTGCGACCCCTTTCGCAGTTCATCGACGTTGGTCGCGCCGCAGCAGCCCACCAGGTCCGCCAGCTAACTTCGGGAACGACGTTGCTGCCGCGTCTCCAGAGCCCATGGGGGCGGGCGCCGCTACTTATGGCGCCAGCGCCATAACTAGCATCCAGGCCGCATGGTGGTGCTGCGCAGCGATGTTGGAACGCGTCATGGCCCGAAGGAACACAACTTCCCAACGCGTAATCAACGCGTCGATACTCCCACCTGGCAGCCTCGAAAAAAAGACGCGAAGATCTGCCATGCCACGAAGACCTGTTTCTCATTCGAGCGGCAAAAACTATCTCGCCAGCGCCTGCAACGCGAAACCTGCACCACTGGGTCTCTGTAAACCAGCACCGTCGTCCAAGTCCATATCAGCGCCGTTGATCATCACATAGAACGGTGTTTATCGTATCGTGCATCCTGTACTTCCGAACAACGACAACTCGATCTGCGACCCCTTCCGCAGGTCATCGAGGGTTGGTCGCGCCGCAGCAGCCCACCAGGTCCGCCAGCTAACTTCCGGAGCGGCGTTGCTGCCGCGTCTCCAGAGCCCATGGGGGCGGGCTGGTCATGCTCCCGCGCATATTGTTCCAACCCCACGGCTCTGGCACGTGCGCGCCGTAAGGCAAAGTCTGCTTTCCGCGGCCTGCCCCTGAAGCGTGCCCTCCATCTCCGAAAGGCTGGAAAAATCCAACTGGTTGACGATACATGATCGCAAACGTGATATAGAGAGAACAACGTAAAGCATGAAAACGAGAGTCGTGATCGGGCTCGTCCTGAAGCCCGCGGAAGCCGACGCAGGATGTACCAGCTCCGCTACCAGCGAGACTGCACACGAACTCTTCAATCTCGTAGAAATCCCCTTCCTCGTACCTCGGCTCAAGCAGCGGGCTCCTTCTTCTCAAGCACCAGCGAACCGAAACACTTCTTGCCGCCGACTCACCAAACACAACTCGAACATACATCTTGACATCAGGCGTGAGAAACGTGTAACCTGTTGCCATGTATTCTTTGTTGTTGCAATCAATGAACAATGGGAAACGCGCGGTTTGAGCCCGAATGGGCTTCAGAAAACGCGTATCGATAGGAACCACTGTTCCTGAGGCTTCGGGGCTTTTCTCATCCCACGGGCTCCACATGCAGAGACCTGCACCTGCGACTTTGCCTTTGCAGCGTGCGACCTGACAAATGATCTATCAAGTCTGACTGCACGGGGCCCCCGATCGTCAAGGGCTGCGATCGAGGCGCAGATCGGAGCAAGGAAGCAAGCCACCGTGACGGACACGACGCCGCCTCGAGTTCAGGGGCCCCCTTGGGTCCGCCCCGCAAAAGCGCAAGCGGCTCGAGCGCAAGGGGCCTTCAGACAGGGGGCGAGACGAGGAAA
The DNA here is from genome assembly GCA_963575745.1 of Prorocentrum cordatum. Taxonomy (NCBI): domain Eukaryota; class Dinophyceae; order Prorocentrales; family Prorocentraceae; genus Prorocentrum; species Prorocentrum cordatum. The sequence goes on from CAUYUJ010016616.1 coordinate 820,176, forward strand.
GAAAAAAACGGGGCAGGTGCACTGCGACGGGGAACCTTAACGCTTAAGCTGCGGCACGAACAACAATATTCCTGGCGCGCGCTCCTGGTTTACTCAGCCGAAAGCACGGGGGGGGCCCAAAACGGGCTAGGAGGGCCCCAGGAGGCCCCTAAGACGGCCCAAGAGTCCTCTTCCTTATCCTTCTCCTGCTGCTCCTCCCCCTCCCCATCCTCCTCCTCATCCTCTTCCTGCTCCTCCCGCTCCTCCTCCTCCTCCTCTTCCTCCTCCCTCCTTTTCCTCCTCCTCCACCTCCTCCTCCTCCTCCCCCCCCCCCTCCTCCTCCTCCTCCTCTCTTCTCTCTCATCCTCGTCCTCGTGCGTCCTCCTCTTCCTCCCCCTCCTCCTCCTCCTCCTCCTCCTCCTCCTCCTCCTCCTCCTCCTCTCCCTCCTCCTCCTCCCCGATGCCAAAGCTTTCCCTCTCATCATCCGTCCCTCCTCCTCTCTCACTCTCTATCCCCCCAGGTGCAATCCCAAAGCTTTCCACAGCGGCCGAGGGAAAACACCGTCCAGAGCATGTCCAAGTCTGTGCCCAGCGTTTGGCCACATAGGCATTTGAAGAGAAGGCAGGGAGCCGCGGCGCTTTGCCGCAGGCGTCTTCGTTCACTTTGAAGAGCTGAAGGGGGCCCCAGGACACGCACATAAATGCGCACAAATAAAAGGATTCCCCATATTTGCCCATACGTTCTGGCTTTTTGCCTTCCCCCCACTTCCCATAGTTTGCCATATTTTCGGGGGAATCGAAGATTAATGGTGTCTGTGTGATTCTTTCCCTCCTGAGAAGAACGCGCATCGGCGGACGGCGTCCGAGAACGCGACTGATGCCGGGGGAAGGAGCCACAGCACAGCCAGCTCATCTGGCTCTCTTTGGCAGAGCACCTTGACCGACCAGCGCTCGCGCCACTGGCGCGGTGCACATTTTCTGCACGCGCGGGTGACCACCCCACCACTTTCTGAAACCAGCGGTTGCACATTACTCGCGGCGTGCAATTCAAGGTACGCGCCGCGTGTCGCACAATCGCTGGGCATGTCACGCGGCGCAGCCACGTTCCTTTGCGATTCAGGCGCGTGCCCCATCGGCAGCCAGCCGTTCCGATCTATACGTACAGCGCATGTACATGGATCAATTGTAATTGTAATTGCGCTAATGGAAATAAAAAGCATCAGGTACGGTAGGCCCCTTGGAAAGGAAAGCGCAAACGTGATGTCGTTGTTTCCATCGGAAGGCCTCTTGGAAAAGGGAAACGCAAACGGTAGGCCCCTTGGAAAGGAAAGCACAATCGTAATATGCATTGCAACAATATTCGCTGGAGCGCCCACGACGGCCTCGGCGAGAAAACAACCAACATTGTTAACTGTTCGAGGCGATTCGGGCCACGCGCTGGCGGCGAAGCCGCCGCGGCCCCAAGGTTGCCTCATTTGGACAATGGTAAACACGTTTCGTAAGATACGCAATGGTGGGAAACAACCCCAGACGAACCTAGCCCCTGGGAGTTGGCGGGGCACCAGACGGCGCCCGAAGAGCGCCGGCCGAAAGGTCGGCCCACGGGCCGCAACATCTGACGCGATATACGCGATGCGCGACGCACGCAAACGAGCAGGAAGAGGAGGAGGAGGAGGAGCAGGAGGAGGAAGAGGAGAAGGAGGAGGAGTGGGCGCCCCCAGACAGCGCCTTCGGCCCTTCGCCCTGCCCAGACCTTCCAGGCGCAGGTGGAGGATAGAGGATGGGATGTGGGGGGCGGGGACGATGGCGCGCGGGGCGCAAGAGGGGAAGTCGGCAAACAGGACGGAGGCACGAGGTCAAGAAGGCGCATAAGGAAATGGGGAATGGGGGAGGGAAAGGGTCTAGACACTCGCCAGCGTTGGCGTTCGACCCTGGCAGGCGCCTGCCGCACCCCCATCGTCTGGATAGGGTATACCTTCTCCTCCTCCTCCTCCTCCTCCTCCTTCCCCTCCTTCTCCTCCCACTCCTGCTCCTGCTCCTCCCCCCCCTCCTCCTCCACCTCATCCCCCTCCTCTTCTTCTTATTCGTCCTCCTCCTCCCCCTCCTTCTCCCCCCCCTCCTCCTCCTTCTCCTCAGGGGCCGATGGATGCGGGAGGGGGGGCCGCGATGGCAACGCTGAAAGATACCAGGATTCAATATTCAAAGACCCTGGAACAGGGTCGCACCTGCATTCTGAGCGCCCCGCGGCGAGCGCACCCCGCGCGCTCTGCCTCTCAGGCGGGGTGCCCCCGCGTCGGCACCGCGGCCTCGGCCGTCTCGGCCGCCTCGGCCGTCTCGGCCGTCTCGGCCATCTCGCTGGCAGCAGCGGCCGCTGGCCGCCTCGCTGGCCGCGACGCGCAGCCGCGACACAGTCATGCGCCGCCAGCGGCGGTGTCGGCATGCTTGCCAGCCTTCCTGAACTTGGGCTTCGACTTCGTCATCGGCACCACCGTCGTCGCAGGCTCGGGCAGCGTGGGCGCCTGGGTGGCCTTGGCGCCGCAACCCACCATCTTGGTGTATCTCTCGCAGGCGTCGCGGAGGGCTGCGGGGAATCGCTCAGGCGGCACCGGCAATGACTTGCAAACATAATTCAGCACTTTCTTGAGCGACGAGCTGTCCACCTTCACATTGATCGCACTGGTCAAAACCATGAACCCGAACAAGTCGCATGCGCTCGCCACGGCATCTCCCCGACTCTTCATGGTCGACTCCATCTCGTCAAGCTTGGCCTTCTGCGCGGGCGACGCCCACTCGGTGCAGCCCTTCGCGCCGACCACCTGAGACCTCCACATGTCGAGCTGCCCGAGGTATCTCTGCAATGAACTGCCTTTGGCCTCGTCCTCAGGGCCCCCCTCCGGGTCGCCACGAAGCTTCGGCACGTCCTTGAACTCCCACTTCTCGATGGCGCCCTTCGCCCGCTGGTTGTCGTCCAAGAACGTCTTGGCGAAGGCGCTCGCGCGCATCATGTTGCCGTGGGAGGCGCTGAGGCTCGCGTCCCAGGACTGCTTCACGATGTCGTAGCTGTTCTTGAAGTCCGCAATCCTGTTCGCAGTCGCAGGGCCGTGCTCCTCAGCCAGCACCTTCTCCATGGCATCGATGGCGCGCGCCAGCTCGATGTGCCCGCACGTCTTGCCCTGGCCCGCTCGCGAAGCCACATCCTTCACGACGCCCCGCGCCCTGAGGACCTTGACGATGCCCTGGGCGTCAGGAGACAGGAACATTTCGTAGTTGGACAGCTGAGGCGTCAGCACGTCGAGGCCCCTGGCGCCCTCCTGCTTCGGAATCTCATCGAGAATGAAATCGACGATATACTTCTTCCACTGCGCGCCCACGACCTTGTCGCAGAAACCTTGCAGGAACTTGCACTCCGAGTCGCCGTCGTCGATCCTCTGCACGGCCGCCTGCAATATGCGCTGGGTGGCGTTGCCGAAATTCATGGCCAGGTCGCACACATTGTCCGTCGGCTTGAAGGGCTCCGTGAAACCCTGGGTCAGCCCGATCGCCTTCGACAGCAACATGTCATTGGGAAGGAAAGATCGCGCAACCTGGAGCGCGCCGTCCAGCCAGTCCAACACCTCCATCGGCGAGATGACGGCCGTGCCCTCTCGGGCCGCCTCTCCAGGCGGCACGGGGAACACGTCTGCGCTTGTGCCGCCAGCCAGTAGCGCATTCACCGCCGCCTGGAAGTAGTTGCCATCGTGCTCCAAGCAGGTCCTGATGAGGTCGAGCACGACACTGGCGAAGTTCGCTGCCACCTCGTTGGGGGTGCTGAGGACAAAGGCGGCGGTGTCTGGGCTCGGCGGCATCTGCGAGCACGCATCCGTCACGGATGGGGCATCGCCAAACACTTCGGCGAACCGTTTCACGTTGGCGTCGGTCTCCATGATGTCGATCATGGCGTCCCAAGCATCGACCAGCGTCCCGTCTGAGATTGCTGACCTTCCCACGTCGATCATCCTCTGGATGGCGTTCAACTTCTCAACCGCGCACTCGGACTGCTCTGTCATGTACGACGACTTGAACAACTGAACTGCGTCCGCAGCGGCCTTGTCATGCTGCAATGTCGAACCCTGCATGATGCGGAACGTGTTCTTCATGCGAGCGGAAGTCTTCTCGGAATGGCTGCAAAACTCCACCATCACCTCCCGCGCCATTCGGTCGCCAACGAACCCCGACCCCCCCCCTCGAAAATGCCAGCCCATGCACCCGCAAGCATTGCAAGTCCACCCATGCTTGGTGGAACCAGCCCTTGCCTGCCATCACTTCGTCGCTGTCGACGCGCACCTGTGCAAGGTCTGAGTCGACGCACTTCAGCTTGTCATTGATCCCCTCAGAGATGGTCACGATAGCCGCGGTGTCCTGCATCCTCCACAAGATATCTCCCAAGTGCATGACGATCTTCTCCTGGGCGGACTTCGCGTGGGCTGGGACCAAGAGGCTGAGGTCCATACATTGTTTGTCCTTGCACTCATCCCCCACGAAATTGCTGAAGTCGACGTCGGTCGAAACCGCCATGCACCTGAACCACGCGCCCACCATGAACTTGGACTTCGGGTTCTTCGCGACGTGAGTGGTGAACGTGCGCAGGCACTCCGTAACGATCTGCGCCTGACAGAATGATGAGGCGACCCCCGCTTGGAACAAAAAGACGAATTCCACATTCGTTGATTTCCAAGTTTGCCTGGAATGGGATGGAGCGGACTGTGGCTAAAGTCGGGTGGGCTGGATAATGTTGGGCTGAACTGCGTTGGGCTGGGCCCGCTTGCGTCCGCATGGCTTCCTCTGGTCTTGCTCTACCCACCCTACTCTACTCTGTCCCACTCTACTCTACTCTCTACTCTACCCTACCCTGCTCGACCCTACTCTTTCTAGCCGGCTATATAGTGTGCCATCTACCTTACCCATGCCCTATTCTATTCGCGGGGACCGTCTACCTTACCCTGCCCCACATGACTCTAGTCGCTGCTCTTCTCGGGAGCCACGGGAGCGCCCAACGATGACCCCCCAGTTGGCCCCGAGAGCGCCCCGCAATCCGCTAGGAAGTGCCATCAAGCAGCGCGTTTGGATGACGCGCGCCAGCGGCGCACCACGGGGCCAAAAGGACAAGCGTTGCAACGGTTGCTCTTTTGTCGGGCCTCCCGATACGGCGTGTTTTGGCGACGCCGAGAGAGTGCAGGAACGGCCCAAGAGGGCTCCAAACTTGCTGTCGGAAAACATGCGTCAAGGCGCTGTGTAATCACATCCGAGCGGTCCATGGGGCACTTGAGCAATTCTTAGGGCCCCCCCTGGGCCTTCCTAACTCTTGAGCTTGGGACCCTCCGGGATGGCACTTCGAAGCGCCACTGGGCCCTCCGAGAGCACGCGTGCGAGGGCCCTCCGAGACGACACATGCACTAGAGTACGATGGGGCAGACTAGAGTCGGTAGAGCAGGTACAGCAACAATATAATAGAGTACTAGAGTACAGAAGAGCAAAGGAAGCGACGCGGACGCTGTCCCGCCCAGCCCACCCCTGTCCAGTCCCGTTTTTCCAGCACACACTACTTCGGTCCACCCCAGCCCACTCCAGGCAACTTGAAAAAACTGAACGTGGCAAACTTCTTTTTTACCGGGGGATGCCCCTCCCTGTATTTCAACCGTCGCTGAATTCGGGCAACTCTGAGTTTCAGTTTCAGGCTGCAGCTGCAACGCCAATGGTTTCTAGGCCCAGGGGGGGCACTGGTCCTGGCCTGGTCCCCATGTTTTTGTTGAAGGAATTTGGGGTGTGGGCCTTCAGCCTATCGGGGCAGGACTTCAGCAACTTCGCGTTGACGTCATCCAACGGCTCCGGCAACAGGTTCACGGTGTCGTTCCTGCACCTATCGATGAACAAATGCCTTGCCTCCAAAAGGTCGGCGAGGTCGGCGAGGTTGACGGACATGTCGGTGGCCCTGTAGTTGACGACGATCCGTCCGCACGTGCGGCTGAATCCCTGGAGCTTCTTCACGACTGCATCGAAATCCCTCTTCCTGAATCTGTCGACCCAATGGTTCTCCCAGGAGAACTGCTCCATAATGTACTCACGGTAGCTCTCCGCCTGGTCAACTTGGTCGTTCGGGGTCGCCCTGCTCCTCTTGGTCTCCGTCCCCGTAGGGTTGTCGCGCCTCTGCCTCGGCGCGGGAGTCGGACTCGCCGCGGCAGCACGGTCTTGCTGCGAAGAGCCCCCTGGCGACGACAACACGGGGATGATGGCTTCTTGGTCGGGCCCGTCGTCGCGAGAACCGCGCCGACGAAGGCCCTTCTGCACCGAGCCAATAGACGGCGGCCTCCCCCTCAAGCCCATCGCGCCAAGACCTGGCGCTGCGATGGGCGCAACCCCTGAGGCTCCTGGGAACTGGCCGCTAGGCGCACGGCGAGATTCGCCCCCCCCCCCGTCGGGGCACGACGACGCGCCATCGTCCAGGTCCGCGCGGCCATGGTGCGCGCGGGCGCCAGAGAAAGCCACCTGCGCCATGAGCTTGTCCTCCCGATTGACGAAGTGCTCCTTGGCCATGTCCCCCTTGTCGGCGTCGTACTCGTCAGCTTTGTTGATCGCCGTCTTGTGAGCCCTACCCCGTCGGAACCTGTGCTCGCCCTCGTCCTGGTCCATCGTCTCGACGCCCAGGGTGGCGCCATCTTTACCAGTAACAATCTCCATGTGAGGGTACTTCCCCCTGAGCATCACCACGAGCTCCTCGGTCGAGCCCCAGCCCTGGACGTTGCGCAACCTGGCGAACTTCTCGAGGGGAGTGAACGTTCCTTCGACGAAATCCTCGTCGAATGTCTCCCTCACCTTCTGCACTGTGGTCGTCTGCTTCGTCTTGAGGTTTTTCCCCGCTTCCTTCTGGGCTACGCCGCGCCGCTTCTGCACGAAATCGTCGTCCACATCCTTCGCCCTGCGCATCTCCTGGAGCTTCTCCCTGCTGCAGCACCAATACTTGCGGCGGGTGTCGTAGCACTTGTAGCACTCGCTCCCGCACGGCATCCTCGGTACATGAGGCTTCTTGGGGTCGACGGGCTTCGCCCTGTTCCACACGAGGAAGTAGGGCTTGTCGAGCGGAGAGTCCCTGTCGACCTCATGGGTGGGCTGCTCGCAGGACTGGCACACGCATGGGTCGAACTCGATCCACTCGCAGATCGGGTCGGTCGATGGCTGACAAGTGGCTGGCCTGCCGCGCTTCCCCCTGCGCTCGGCCTGGGGGCCAGCCCTCTTCGGCGCCATGCGGTGAACTCACAATGGAGACTCACAGATCTATGCGCCCTGCCTGGTCCAAATGGCCGCGTGCAGTCCGATTCCACGGATCTCCCGGAACCAACAGGGACAATGGAACGGAGCCGCAGGCCGCCAGGGGCCATGAAGAAACACTACATGGTTACATGATTCCCCCTAGATACCCCATTGGCCTATGAGAGCCTGTAGGACACTTAAAAGTTGTTCTGGATTCGTTTTAATATCGTCCCAAGTTGTTCGTTACTGGTGGCCTGGTGGCGCCATCGTTCCTTAACTTCGTTGCGCGGAGCGGCCCCGCTGGGACCTGGCAGCCAGCTCAGGGCCTGGGGCCCGAGGAGGCCGTGTGCGAACGCGGCTGCTCGAACCCCAGCTGGAACTATAATCTAGCTATGATGACGCCAAGGGGCTCAAGGGGGGGACCACATCATCGATTTCTTGTCCATCCAAGCTGCTGAGGCGAGCCCGCGCACATTGCGCATGCGCCCCATGCTCTGGCCAGCAGCAAAACACCAGCCTCTGCCAAGGATGAAGGAGTCAGAGGGCGGGGCGGGGCGGGGTAGGGTGGGAATGAATAGTGAAGGGAAAGGGAACACTGGAAAAAAAACATCCTTGCTCCCTGGCCAATTCGGAAACGGCCTGAGACGCGGGCGTGGGCACGGCCAGCCATGCCATCAAAAAGAAGCGAGGCGCGCGTGCGACCTCATCTCAATCAGTCCGACCCTGACTGCTGGGCGCCAAGGTCTTGTGCGACCTGGGCGACAGCGATCTGGCGAAAGTCGCTCCCGCGGTGAGCTGCCCCAATCACCCTGGAAAGCTCTTTCAACTTTGTCCTGAGAAGCTTCGCGCGCTTGGCGTGCCCCGCACTCACTGCTTTGAGGATCAGGTTGGCACGCACTAGCTTCTGGACCCGTCGCTCGAGAGCTGCGTGCGAGGGCGAGCGGGCCTTGGGCGCCATGGGGCAGCGGATGTCAGCTGGAATGGGCTCGACGTTTGCCTGAACTGTTGGACTTGGGCCTGTGACGGTTCGACGGGGGCGATCATCGCACGCGGGCGCCCGACCCTTTGCCAACCTAAACCCCAGACACGTTCCTCAAAACAACCTCCCCCATGTGAGCGTGACCCTCTACATGTGTTGCTCTTACTATGCTTGCTGTAAACGTGGTGAGCTAGAGTGACTTGTTACTACGTGACAACGCTGACATGTTACGTATTCGTGCGCATGTTGATACATCAAATGGTAATGTTTGACCACGCATAATATCTGAATCGCTGCTCGGGCCCATATTGCTCCCAGCTCGGGTCTGAGAAGACGACGCAATCAATGGAATGTGCTGGCATGGTGAAACCCCGCCGAGACTGGGCACCCCCCGCTCGAAAAAGTCACGGCGCCCGACACTCGCCGAGTCGAGTCAGCCTGGCAGCGGGCTCACCAGGAGCGGGGGATGCATGCGAAAGCGGTGGAACAAAATCTCCGCGCCGCGGAACAAAACCGCCTGACCGTGGAACAAAATCCGCACTTCGAAGCCAACGAGCGTGGATTTCATTGTAAGTTTACACGTCGGCTGCACTTTGTGCCATGGAACAAATATTTGTTCCGTGGAACAAAATGTTGTTCCATGGCGCAACATTTTGTTCCATGGAACAAACTGTGTTCCATGGCTGGTGCAGTTTTGCTCCGCGCGTTTTCGGTGGGCCTGGCGCCGCGGCAAGGATGCGCACGAAGCCCGAGGGCCAGTCTCGCCGAGCCCTCCGACGCCCCAGACGCCCAGGTTCTAGGCAACCCCAGACCTAGATGCAGGATCCAGAGCGGTCAGAGCGGACTCCATGGCCCTGAGGAAAAAAACAGATTCATCATCGACACCTGGCTTCACTCTCTCATCCCTTAGGAATTCCAAGTCGACCAGCCTGGTGGGCGCTGGCAAACGACTGATGCAACCAGCGAGCCCGTGCATATACGACTCGTGCCTCAAAGAGTTCGACCTGCGACACCGATACGTGAGCCTGAAACTGCCTGGGCGAATGAGCTCATTGCACACCCAGCACTTGGCCCTGGCCTTGGGCGGCGCCTTCTCGTATCTCCGCAGGCCGGGGTCGAAGTGCCCGTCCTGTGGGCTGCGGGGCGAGGGGGGGAGGAGAGGGGCGTTGGCGGCGTGGGTCGGAGCCAAGAAAAAAAGATCGCCCAGGAACCGCTGGTCTCCAAGCTCCCTTTTTGTGATCCATGCAAGTGCGATCGCGGCGTCGGATTCTCGGCGAGAATCCGACGCCGCGTTCGCACTTGTGGAACATGTCAGCTACCTGGATCTCCTGGGCGCCGAACTTGTTCCAAGAAGCGGAGCGGCTCGACAACCCTCAGCGACCTTTGCAACATCGGAACCAGCCAACGATTTGCGGGCAAGCGGGGCCCCGACAATAGTTGTGGAACGCCAGGGTCGACCAAACATCGGCCGACGCCAACGACGCCTTTCAATGCCGAGAACCTGCGACGGCAACGCCGAGAGGCAACGCCCTCCCCAGAGGACACGACGAAACGTGTTTTCATTGAGGGGCGCGTCGCTACGATGCCATCAACCCTGAAATCCCCACTTCAATCTACCCTAGTCCACCCCTAACAACTTGCAACCCAAATAATGGCAACATCCCTTTTGTCCCAAACTGCCTGGGATGGGCAGTTGTGGACCGTGACTGGAAAGAGTGGACTGGGGAAGACTCGAGAGGCGCGCGGAACCGCCTGGAATTGCGAACAAGAGCAGTCGGTTGTCGCCGTCGTTGTCGAAGGGTCTGCGGTCGCTCTCGAGTGCGTAAGGGTTAGAGGCCCCAAAAGGGCCCCAAAGGGTTGATGGCAGTCGGAGCTGTTTTTCTGGTTAGTGCAGCGAAGACCTGGGGGTCCAAGAGAGCACCCAGACAACTGCCGAGGCGACGCCATGACGGCGGGACAAGGCCACGAGGACTCCGCGCACTAGCGGGGGGGGCTGCAAGAGAGGCCCTGGCGGCCAGGGGCATGCGCGACGAGGGCTTGGCTCCGCTCGGGAACCCGCGGGGGCCAGGTCAAGCCTGGGCACGCCTCGCTCCGCAGTCAAACCTCAGGAAAACGCCTGCCGCCTGACCCTGGACTCCTGGACAATCGAGAGACCACGGCACGGCACGGAGGGAGGCAGAAACGGAGGATCATCAACCCGAAATTGGCTCAACAAAACAAATGCATGATCCTCTGCTCGCGGGCCGTCGCGCGTCACCACGGCCATGTCGGCCATCGCCATAACCATCGCCGCTATCACCGTGATCAGCATCATCACTATCCGCGCAGTCTTCGCCCCGCTCGTTGATCCCGCCCCCCCTGACCCTCCTTCAGGCGAAACCCATTGCCTCCGTCTCTCCCCCTATTCTTCCCTCAGGACCTCAACTCGCGTCGGAGTCGTCGTTCGAGGCTCGCGGGGCTCGGGGGGGATGCGCGAAGCGCCCAGAATTCCGAGCAACCCTTCCACATGCACAAGAGACCCCTGGCATGATTGCTCGGCGCCGTTGCTGGCGCTTCGAGCGGGAGGGGGGGGGGGGGGGCAGAAGCGCGCCGAGAGCGTGCCGAGAGAGCCCCAGGGGGCGCTTCTTCGGCCTTCGAAGGGGTGGCTTTAATTTCGCACCGCCCCTCCTCGCCTTCGGCCATGGAGCCCAGGGTGGCCCAGGGCCCAGGGGGGCTCGCGGACTCCGCCAAACAGCCCCCGCCAAGGCCCCATCGACTCCCCGAGAGAGCCCCAACATTGCGCCAGGAGGACCCAACTGGGCTCAACAGGGGCTCCAAGGCCCATGGGGGACCCAGCCGCACCAGGCTTAATCTTAAGGGGCCCCGACAAGGCCTCGGATGCGCGCAGCGCCCCATGCGAGCCCGACGTCTTGCATGCTGAGTACGTTCAACGACTCGCAGCCCGCGCGCTTCATGCGCGATAACTCAAGCCTGGGAAAACGGGCGCATAAAACAATAGGCCGGCGCCCGCGGCGCGCACGCGGAAACCTCCAAGGTCCAAGCCCCAATGAGACCCCCAAGAACCAGCACGGGTTCTCAGAACGCACGAGAGCAATGCAAGAGGGCCGATGGCCGATGACGGCGGTGACGACGCTGAAGGAGATGAGGATGATGGCGACGATTCGGGCGATGACGATGATGAGAACGAGACGGGGGCACACGGGCACACCATCATAATGAGGAGGAACCACGATGATGGAGATGGCGGCGATGATGATAGTGCTGATGGCGATGATGATGATGATGATGATGATGATGATGATGATGAGGGGGCCATGGGATAACGGTGATGGGGAAGAAGGCTAGGGATGCGACGGAGGAATGAACGAGTAAAAGGTAAGAGGAGTAATGGGCGGACGAGGAAGCGTAGGAGGATGGGGGTGATGAAGGCGATGATGAGAGTGATGCCGACGATTGCGCTGCCTGTGGTGCCCATGACGCTGATGATGACGGTGGTGACGATGATGATGCAGCTGATGTCTGGGGAGTGATGATGACGACGATGATGGTGATGGAGACGATGATGCTGATAATGATGGTGCTGATGATGCTGATGGTGATGATGACGATAGCGGGCGATATGGCGTAAAGTGGTGATGATGGCAACGTTGGCGATGGGGCTCTCTTGGGCCCTGGAGCCCCCGAAGGGCGTCTAGGGGCGCTCGCGGGGCAATCGTGGAGCTCTGGAGCCCCCGCGGGGAATGGGCGGGGCCCTCATGGGGCCATCGAAGAAGCCGAAGGAAGACGGCGCAGCGAAGGCGAACGCGCCTCAGAAGGACGCGAGAGGGACGCCTATGGCGCCCCACCCCCACCATTGCCCCGCCCCCATTTGCCCCACATGTCCTGTGGTGGAGGCGGCGGCGGAGGCGGGGGCGGAGGATCCTCCGAGACGCTGGCGTCGGTGACCACCGCGTCGGACTCCGCGTCGACTCCAGACTCCGTGGCCTCGTCGCACTCCCGCTCGACCACGGCCTTCTCGTAGTCGGCGTCGTCGTCGCTGATGTGGCCCAGGTCGGATGCGCCAGGCTGCCCAGCGCCCCCAGCAGGGCCCGCGTCGGGCAACGTGCCAATGTTGACGCCGAAGACATTATTGTACTTCTGCTTGGCTTTGGCCGCGGCCTCGAGCTTGGCTGCGCCGTGCACGACCTTGACCACGGCGTCCTCGCGCTCGCAACTCAGCTCTGCGCGAACCTCGCTGGACCTATCAAGAATGATCTGGAAGTGGTCCACGTCCACGTCCCTCTGATAACCGATCCAAGCCATATCTATGTGATGCGGGACATCCACTCCAGCAGCGATGAAGAGTCTCTTGAAATCCAAATGCGAGCTGGACACGACATCATCCCCCGCGCCAAGCTGAGCTTTCTGCACATTGTGGTACACGATGGGGAGCATGCGGACAGTCACGGCCAACTCGCCAGCACCGACGATCTTCGCGAGAAATACTAAGATTGTGGCGGGCTGCGAGCCTGGGGCAGCTGCGCTGAACTCTAGCAAGATGGGGAACGAGCTCGCTCCCCGCTTGGCGTCGCCGATGTGGGTCAAACACCAGCGATGCAAGTTCTTCGTCGCGATCGAGCACCCCTCCTGATCGTGGTCCCTGCTGCAGAGTCCCCCATGTCGTAGAGAGCACACTGAGAACGGCTTCAGGTTCCCAAGTGGATTCGGCACAGGAGTTGGGTCGTACCCCATGCATGTCTCCACCAATTGACGCGCCTGCGCCCGTGCATGGTTCAGAACCTTGTCAACGTGGAGGCCCCCTTCAAAACAATCCACGCTGGCGCCTGTCTCCCACGCAGTGTGGTCGCTCAACTTCCGCAGGGTCGCGATGACGCTGGACCTCCTGAGGCTTAGCTTCAATCCCCTGCGCAGTGACTGAGCCAGATTCGACCTGCTGAACTGGTGAAAGTCCATGCCCCGAACTTCTTCCACTACCCGATTCTCAGCAGCAGCTCGCGCCACGGACGCGTCCTTGGATTCTGCTGGCAAGTCTTTCCATACCTTCCTTGTCTGGTTGCATCGTGCCATCGTTCCAGCAGCTCCACCTTCGAAATTCTGATATACAAATACATCGTAAGGCCGCACACGATACTGTCTGGGAGAAGCCGTCAGAGCTCCTGCATGCAACCTCACTCCCCCCGTGCGCGCATCGCACCTGCGTCTCTTCCCACCGCCCACGTCGAAAGCTGACAGGCATTGTGAAAATGACTTCCGTATGCCACGATCAGGCAACACATCTGCCATCACATCTTTCAATTTGCTCGAATGCGATTGGGAAACTGATGCGATATAAGTACGCCGTGCCGTCGATGTGGCTGTCGGGGCCCTACCTCGGGATCGAACTCTCTTCAGCTCCTGACACATCAAATGCTTCCTCTCACATCGGGTCGAATTCACTGGCAGGCAGCTCAACATCGACCTCAACGATCTGTGTGCTCTGCGTGAACGACATGGGTCCTGCAGGCGACTCAGCCACACGCACGTGAACTGATCGACGCAGTCGGTGCAGCGCCCCCTCCGTGCTGCGAGTGGGCCAAGTACTCTGCGAACGGCGTCCTGGCTATACTCCCTAGCCGTTGCGAGCGCGAAGATTTCGAACTTCGGCTGCTGATACACGAAAACCAAGCGCTGCCACGCCTCGGCCATGCCCTTCATGATGCACAGGCTCGCCTTGTGCTTCTTCTCGCGCGGCAACTTCAACTCCTCGGCGGGCGAAAGGGACGGCGAAGGACGGCGGGGGGGGGGGGCGGGCAGGGGCGGCAGGCAGGCCCGCCCCCAACGGCCCCCACCCCCGCCCGCCGCGGCCAACCCCGTTCCGCTTCGCCATCGGTCCTTCCACTTCCCAGCAGAATAAGAACGCATCAAGGCCGCGAGCTTGCAGATGACGGCGCTGCCCTCGGACCCGCTGACGATGGCCCAGTTCGTGTCGACGGCCTTCGCCTCGACCTCGGCGAAATCGGGCGGCGGGTTGCCGGCCCCCGCTGGAACGCGCAGGGCCGCCTGCGCACATGCCAGAGCAGCCTTCTCTGCAGCGAACGACTTGTTGAGGAAGCTCTGGGCGGGCTCCCCCAAGACGATGGCGAGCTCTAGATTGCTCGCGCGAGGGTCGTCCCTCGCGAACGCCTGGGCGACGCTGCCGCCCTTCACGTTGTTCTTCACGGACCAGTCCACGTCCCTGCCAAGCATCTGGGCGCCCTGCATCGCCAGCTCGGCCCGCCTGACCCTCGCTGGCGGGAACATCTTCTCCAAGGCTCTGTCCAACAGTCGGTGCTGGCGCCTGCCCCTGAACGCCCGCGCGCTGGCTGCGTCGAACCCCTTCCACCTATATTCCAGCGCAACGACCAGCTGGCTGCACAAGGACAGCACAATGAGGTCGACCACGAGGCCCTTGCTGCGCGCCTCGCCCCTGCAGCCCCAGCGGGCATCCGTCGCCCAAGCAGTAGTGCACCACGCAATCCGAATCCCAATCGCCGTTGTCGCCACTTAGAATCATCTCCTCCTGGGACGGGGAAAGGCTCCGAGCTGGCCTGCTGTATTCGAGGACTCGGCGCGCCATCGCCTGCCATAGCTCAAATTCTGGCGGGAACACGGCACACCTCCGATACGAAAATGAACGACTCGAAATTTCCTTAATGCGCTCTGAATAATTATGAGCTGCCCTCCCGCTCTCCAAAACATGGCTAAGACGAACAATTGTCGAAGGTAGTTTGTCGATGCTGTCTAAAAACGGTCTCTGGCACAAGACGCCCGAGTGAGATGCGCGCCGTACGTCGAGCAACGTGACATGGTGGTCATCATCTGGTGCCGTAGCGTTGACTGTCTGGACCGCTTTCTCCTCCATGCGTATGACGCAGCTGTTCGTCACGAGGTTGTCTCGGCAAAAGATGATGGTCCTCCAGGGCGCCTCGACCATGGCACGGCGCAGCTCGAGCGAACCGCCGCCGATCGACGTGCCAGCCCCGCATGCTAGATTGACGCTCCACCTGCTGAGTCGTGACATGATAGTGCCTGCGTTTGCCAGCGGAAGAACGACGGCAGGAGAATGAACCTCCGCCCCTGCCAGGGCAACAGCGTCTCCAGGCTGGGCACGACGATGGATAAATATATGTTCGCATGTGTTGAACGTCGGCATACATATGTTTTTGCCCCGTCTGCTGAACTTTTTGGCAATACTTGCAGCGGCTCGCTGGTTGACGGGGCCATCGCAAATTCCAGTGACAGACTTGGGCTTGCAAATGAAGCTGTTGCAATCGTCGAATATGTTGATGCTGAAAACGACAGAAGAGCTCCTCACGAATGTGGCAAGGCCTGCTGACTGAGCAGCTACGTGTGAGGAGACAGCGCAATCACGACGTGCTGATACTGTGGAATCTCTACTATGTGCGCGATGGGCGACGATTGGCATGCCTTGAATCAAAACCACGCGCGGGCGCTTCGGATCATTCCCACCTTCGGACATGACACGTGCGGTGGCCAGCCGATCACTAGGAGAAATTGCTGTCGACAAGGCGTCCACCATCTGTTGGCGGCGGCAGTTGTGGTGTCGGAGCTGGCCGCGGGACATTTTCAGAGCTGTGGTCGGCTGTACAATGAAACCTCTTGCTCGTCCTCGCCCTCTGCCTCTGCCTCGGCCTGGCTGCCCTGGTAGCCGTCCTCCTCCGCCTCTCCTCCCGCCGCGGTGCCCTGGGCCAGGCTGGGCGGGCTGCGGCGGGGGCGCTGGCGGTGGATGGGCCTCCTCGTCCACCACGTGGTCCCACAGAGCACGGAACATTCAGTGAACTCACCTCCACTCACCATTGGGCGCCATGGCTGCACATCGCTGCAGACAAGCTTCCGTCAGAAAAAACTATGGATTCAGACGTGTGCCATGCAAGAAAAAGCCGAACAGCTGCTGTGAGAATTGCGGGGGCAGGGCGGCACATGCAAGCATCGCGTGGGGCTGCGTGGGGCCTGTTAGTATATATGCACACGTGTTTCCAGAACAAACATGGCCCTGCCCCTGACAAGGATCAGCGAATCATGGAACCGCATCAGGGTCCCCACATATGTTGGCATGTGTCTGTGGCTATTATATTCACCCGAACTCAGCATTCACTGAAAACATGTCTTTTTTAGACTTATGGTTTTCACAGATTTGGGTTCTACAAGACGTGGGTGGTACCTAGGAAAGTAAGGGTTATATTAACATTAGGCCAAGTACCAAAACAATGGATCAGCACGGAGCTGACTAAAGCGCGAGGGCTGCTCGATGAAAGCCAACCCGAAACGCGGGGGAGGTCAGGCGAGGAATGGAGGTGGAGGGAAAGCGGGGGCAAAGAAGAACAGGCGTTTAGGAAGAGAGAAAACCGAGGCGGCAGACCAGCAGGCCTCTTGAGCACAAACCAGGAGCGTGGAATGCCCATCGCGGCGGGGACATATCCTAGCTGGGGCGGTGGGTATTTTCATGGGGCCCCGGGAGGCATAGAAGTACCCACCAAGCGCCCCTGAATGAGTTCGGGCTCCCAGGTCCTTTGCGTTTGCCTGTCGAACTGCTGATCCTCTAGTTTGTTATACGCTGGCTCCTTGCCCCCGCCCGCTCATCCCCATTCTTCATATCCACCTCGTTCCGCATTCCCTCGTCCTTCTCCTTTCCGTTCCGCCTCCTTCTACTGCCACCCCTCTCTTGAAATGTCATTGAAATCGGCTCAAGCGTTTTGCCCGACACTGCAACCCCGCATTCCCAGTTTGAGCCGTCCCGATCGCCCCCTGCGGCGGAGCGACGTTCGGTCACTGTCCGCGGCGGCCCACCGAAGGGGGTCGTTCAGTTGCGGCGCAGGCTGCCCTGTTGTTCAGCCTCGAACTTGTTCCTATCCCTAAGATCGGCAAGCCCAGGGCGATGACAACCTCAAGGACATGCCCTCAGAAACTGATGGAATCCTTAAGATCAGGAGTGAGGTAAGGTGATGCGAAACATAGGGATAGGGATATGTTTCGAGCAGGTAACATGTATCGTCTCGTGTTTGCTTTTTGTTGTTGTTTTTTTCTGGGGGGCATTCGCAGCAGCGGTAGAGGGCCAAAAACCGCTGCCCCTGCCCACTTCGTGCACAAAGCAAGCCGGTGGGCTGCGCGCCCCTGCAGAGCGTGGGTGACCAGCCTATCCAATTACGGACCATGCGCAACCATGGACCCGTCTACCGAGTAGACAATTCGTCATAACAGACTGTGGAAATCAGGAGCATGCAGCAAGGGGGGAGGCGGGGAGGGCGGGGCACAAGAAGGGGATGGGAGAGGGGGGGGGCATCACAGCTCCGCCGTGCAGAGGTGAATGCCCTGTGTCTTCCTGCGCCGACGACCGCCTGTTGGGGCCCGGAAATCAAGGAGAAAAGATTCTCCCCCGGTTGCCTCCTGCGCGGCGCCGGCCCGCGGTCTCGCACTCCGCGAAAACCGCCCACCAGCCTGCCCGGCCATCGCTCGGACGTCCACTCCATGTGTTTTTTTTGTGGTTTCGTGCGTGGTTTTTTTTTCGCCAATAGGGGACCATGTGCGAACCCTACCCCTACCCCCCACGATTTCTGAGGGGGAGGGCGGGGTCCACTTCGCTCGGGAGCTCCAGAAGGAAGCGAACCCCACCCTCCCCCTCCGAAAACGTGGGGGGTAGGGGCAGGGTTCGCACGTGGTCCCATAGTCAAATGATCAAGGATGCTCCTCGATGGCCCTCGCCGAAGGAAACATGCGCACGCCCGAGCGATGCCGAGCTGCTGCCCAGAGCTGCGCCCGTGCACCGCACGCGTGGCGCAGGGGCGCCCCCGCTGCCCCTCCCGCCGACAGCCGTGCGGTCTCTCTGGTCGACGCTGGGGCGGGACAGGGGCTCCTCCTCCTCCTCCTCTCCCCCATCCTCCTCCTCCTCCTCCTCCTCCTCCTCCTCCTCCTCCTCCTCCTCCTCTTCCTCCTCCTCCTCCTCTCCTCCTTCCCCTTCTCCTCTTCCTCCTCCTCCTCCTCCTCCCTCCCTCCCTCCTCCTCCTCCTCCTCCTCCTCCCTCCTCCTCCTCCTCCCTCCTCCTCCTCCTCCTCCTCCTCCTCCTCCTCCTCCTCCTCCTCCTCCTCCTCCTCCTCTCTCCTCCTCGTGGGCGTTTCCTCCCGCGGGCGCGCGGAGTCCGCCCGGCCCGCTCGCCGCCGAGCGGGGCGGGGCGGGGCGCCCCCGGCGGGGCGGACAGCGGCGGGCGCGGCTCTGCCGCGGGCATCCGCCACCGCGCTGCCCGAGAGCCCCTCGGGCAGCGCGGTGGCGGAGGGGTCCGAGGAGGGCCCAAGCCCAAACCCAGGCGCGCAAGACGCTACTATCGCATCGCGTTCGGTGATCGGGAGACCCCATTGAGCCCGCACCAAAGGTCACTCCGGTGAAAGGTCACTCTGACGTGTAGTCGATCCCTGGCACTCCTCTGGGCGCTCCCTGGTCTCGGCACTGGCCCATTTCCGCGGGCAAGGAGGTGCAGACACACGCGAGGTGGGTCCCAGCAGGCCCCCGAGACGGCCCGAGAGGGCCCGAGTCGCCCGAAGATGGCTCCAAGGTGTCCGTCGACGGCCTCCAAACGCCCCAAGAATGCCCCCAAGTTGCCAACATCAGTGATTGCACTCACTTGTGTAAATCATTTGCCGTTCTTTACGTATCGGGATCCCGACGCTCCAAGACGACCGAAGAGGCCCGCAAGATCGCCCCAAAGCGGCCCCAAAGGCCTCCAACACCCACGCACGGCCGAAAAGGGCCCCAACACGGCCCCAGAAGCTGCCAAGACGGCCCAAGAGAGTTCCAAGAGGGGGAACACGGATCGACTTTTCGAGCCTTCCGCCCCAAGATGCCTCGCTAGCCCCCGAAAGGCCCCCAGAAGCCCCATGAGGCTCCTAAGAGGCCCAAATCAGGCCCCAATAGGTTCTCGACAGACTCCCAAGACACCCCCCAACTGCCTCCAAGAGGTTTCGGATAGGCCCACCCAAGATATCCCCACGGGCATCCAAGAAGCCTTTGACCTGCAACCCAGGCACGGTGGCAGGATGGGCTGAGGGTCACTAGACCTGGGCCAGCACGGAAACGGAAAGAGCGCTTCAGAAACAGAAACCGCAATTACTCACACCACCGTTCGTACTGGGAGCCTTGGCGTTGAGAGCTTGTTACGTCACCCCTCGCGGGAGCCTTGGTGTTCAGAGATTGTTGCGTTGCCGCCCGTTCCTGAGCCTTGGCTGGGCCTTGGTGTCAGGAACTTGTTACGTCACCGCTCTCTGCTGGGAGCCTTGGTCTCATCAGCTTGTTTACGTCACCGTTCGCTCTTGGGAGCCTTGGTGTGAAGAGCTTCTTGCGTTACCGATCGCTCTCTATTTGGCGTCTCTGGGCCTTCTTGGGAGTCCTATTGGGGCCCTTGTCGGGCCCTTTTGGAGGCCTCTTGGGAACCTCTTGGGGGCCTCTTGGGGCTTCTTGGGGGGCTCTGGGGGCCTCCTGGGAGCTTCTTGGGGCGAAAGGCTAGACTTTTCGGTTCGTGGTCCCCCTCTTGGGGCCGTCTTGGCGCCCTCTTGGGCGCCTCTTGGGCCGTCTTGGCGCCCTCTTGGGCCGTTTTGGGGGCCTCTTGGGAGCCTCTTGGGCCGTCTTGGGGCGGTCTTCGGGGCCTCTTGGAGCGTCTTCAACGCAGTGAAAGCCGAAAAGCCTTGTATGCTAAAAATTTACATGTCCCCATCGGAAATCAATGATTTTCGCCTCCCGGTGGCCTCTTGGGACGCCTCTTGGGGCTTCTTGGGGGGCTCTGGAGGCCTCCTGGAAGCGTCTTGGGGCGAAAGGCTAGACTTTTCGGTTCGTGGTCCCCCTCTTGGGGCCGTCTTGGCGCCCTCTTGGGCCGTCTTGAGCGCCTCTTGGGCCGTCTTGGGGCCATCTTGGGCCGTTTTGGAGGCCTCTTGGGAGCCTCTTGGGTATTCTTGGGGCGGTCTTGGGGGCCTCTTGGGCCGTCGTCAACGCCGTGAAAGCCGACAAAACGCATAGCTAAAAATATACGTTTTCCTTTTTTGGGGAAAATCAATGATTTCGGCCTCTTGGGGCCCTCTTGGGGCCCTCTTGGGACGCCCCTTGGGCGCCTCTTGGGGGCCCAAGAGGCCTCTTGGGCCGTCTTGGGCGGTCTTGGGCTCTCTTGGAGCGCTCTTGGGCCGTCTTGGGGGGGAACCCGAAAAGCATACAAAAACGCAAGGGAAAACCCTCAAAACGGCCATTAACACGCAAATGGGCCCGCTACGCCCCTCCCCTGGAAGCCCTCCCTTTAGGGCTTCGCCCACACCAAAACGTCATCACTCGTACCTCGCTCTTTCCGTTACCTGGGCCGGCACGGGAACGGAAAGAGAGCTTCAAGTACTTGCCCGCGATTGCTCGCGCCACTGTGCGTAATCACAGCCTTGGCGCTGGAAGGGATGTCTCACACCACTGTGCGTAATCGCAACCTTGCCGTTGGAAGCTCGTTACGTCATCGTTCTTAGCGGGAGCCTTGTCGTTAAGAGTTTTTTCGCGTTACCCTTCGCTCTGGAGCGCCGTGGCGTTGAACGACTTGTCACCTCCTCCTCCTCCTCCTCCTCCACTTCTTCCTCCTCCTCCTCCTCCTCTTCCTCCTCCTCCTCCTCCTCCTCCTTCTCCCCCTCTGTCTCATTCCCCATCCATCCTCCCTTTCCCCCCCCCCTTCCGCCTCGGCCTCTTGGGAGTGGACCTCTTGAAGGCCTTTCGGGTGCTGGACAAGAAAGCCCCGAGACGGCCCGAGAGGGCCCCAAGACGACACCAAGAGAGGCCCAAGAGAGCACCACGAGCCTCCAAAGAGAGCCCCTAGAGGCCGCCAAGAGAGGGCCCTCTTGGGCCGTCTTACCGGTATCGGGATAAATCCGTCTCTCCCCGCTTCCGCCGTTGGGAGCATTGGCGCGGAGAGCTATCTGCGTTCCCGATCACTTTATTTGGCGTCCCTGGGTCTTCTGGCCCGTCCTCTTGGGGCCTATTAGGGGCTCTTTGGGACTGTCTTGGGGCCCTCTTGAGCCGCCTTGGGACCTTTTGGGACGTCTTGAGGCCTCTCCGATGCCTGCGGCCGTCTTGGGGCTCTCTTGGCGGCCTCTTACAACCCTCTTAGGTGCCTCCTGGGGCTCTCTTGGGGCTCTCTTGGGGCTCTCTTGGGGCCGCCTGTGGACCCTGTCGGACCGTTTGGGGACCCTCTTGGCCCCAGTCTTGGGGCCCTTTTTGGCAACCCTCGGACCCCTCCGGGGACCTCTTCGGCCGTCTTGGGACGATTTTTGGAGCCTCTGAGGCTGCCTTCAGCCGTTCTTGGCCAGAAAAACGGACCCCCCCCCAACTTGCAAAAACACCAAAGAACAATAGAACTTTGTCTCCTCGGGCTCTCTTGAACAGCCTCTTTGAGGCTAGTTGGAGTGTCTTTGGGGCCTCTTTGACCGCCTTTGAGCAATTTTCGGGCGTCTCGGGGGTTTCTTGGACCGTCGTGGAGCGAACTGAGGCCGTCTTGGAGGGCTCTGGGGCCCTCTTGGGACCCTCTTGGACCGTATTACGGGTATCGGGGACCGTTTTGGGCCCCCGCAGAGGCTATTAGACGTTTCGACCGGCCGCCACCCCCCCTGGACCCCCCCCCTGGTCTGACGCCCTACCAAGAACGGAACCGCGTGAACGCTCTTTCCATCATCCGCCCCCATTTGTGTTTTTCACAACAACTACTTCACGTGTTGAATGTTCTAGGTTAAACTTTTCAAAAAATCCAAGTGGCCTCTGGTACACCGGCCACCACAGAAAGACCCACGACTGCGAAGAAAGGCCCCCCATGACGGTTTCCGAAGGCCAAGAAGTCTTTGGGAGGCTCCCAAGAGGCACCCAAGATGCCCCAGGAGACCCCAGAGAAGCCACCCATAGGGCCCCAAGGCTCCCAGGAAACACCCTCGAAGCACCGACACAGCCTCAACAGGCCTCTTTTGGCATGTTCCTCATCCTCGTCCTGCGTGGTCCCCACCCTCCTCATTTCTCGTTCTCTCCCCAGTGTCCCCCCAACGGCAGGAGAGCCCAGAATCGAATCGATAAATCGGATCGGCAATCGACATGAATCGGATCGGCGGAAATCGGCAGCCGAATCGGGAAAAGTCGAATCGGCGGAAATCGGCAGGCTAGTATGCCTCCAATAAGAAATCGGAATCCAAATCGGAATCCCAGGTCGAATCGAATCGGAATCGGAATCCATCGAAGTCGAATCGAATCGAATCGGAGGAATCGAAACGAGCCCTGCAACGGGTTCAGCAACGGCTGGGAGAACACGTATTTCAATAGCTTGGCCATGCGTTGACCCGCCGTTTCGCCGCATGGTCGTTTCCCAGAAGCCGGGCGCGGCGGTGGCTCCCGATCGGCGTCTTCGATAATACAAGCACTGCGTGAGTCAAGGGGCCCCAGGACACACAAATAAATACACAGAAATAAACAGATCCCCCATATTTTCCCATATTCTCTGGGTTTTTGCCTTCCCCCCCACTTCCCATATTTTCCAATATTTTCCTGGGACTCGAAGAGTAAGTGTGTCTGTGTTTTTTTTCCTCTTGAGTGAGTTGACTATTGCCCTCACGCCTGCCTTCGGCATTCAAAATGCACAAAGAAAGTATTCGACCAATACGTGGGTAATGATGTGCCAGGTTGTGATGGAGGAATCGACCCAAGATGCGCCCAAACCACTCAAGAAGCAAGGGTGGTGAGCGGGCTCCCTAAATCCAAGAGAATCATCAGAACAAATACAGCTGATTCCAGCTCCTCCCATCTATCTCATTGTGGCTCTGCGAGTCACATCCCGCCACCCGGCCGATCGATGCCCGCCGTCATGAAAGGTCCGTGGGATGGATGGGTGTGCGATGGAACTGCATCCATGCACCCGCCCAGCTGTTGGCCTTCACAACGCTGTCGCTCTCGCCAAGGCTCCGCCCCAGCAAAAAAAACGACGTGCTACCCGAATCAAAGACCAAATGGCCGGACAAAACTTGGTCGACACAACATCGACGATCTCCAATACGTCAAGTGCAGGCACAGTGCAGGGGACATGAGTGATCAACCAGATTACCAGCCGAACACCAACTTGAGACTCTGGGGACTCTGAGGCAGGGAGGGAGGAGGGAAAAGAAGGGACAGGAGAGGACGGGGAGACAACACAACTTCATCGTGACGGATTCCGACAACCCTCTGGGCGAAGGTGGTCTAGGGAGGTTCATCTTCCAACCTCCTTCTTCCCTTTTCGGGGAGGGGTTTATCGTTGCCCTCCCCTGTAAATATACACCCCCCCCCAGGCGAATGGCAGCCAATCAGCAACAATGATAACCATATGAGGGCCCCCCCAACATCCCTGTCAAAAAGCTATACAATGCACACATTGGGGCAAAGTCTGGAATCATGTCCGTGAGGCCCGCGAGCACATTGTATGGTTTTTTTGACAGGGACGGCGGGGATGTCAGCAGATTCCCTGCTGCGCGCAGGCTACCATCCCTGGTACAACAACAATACAACTACACCTCGCGGGTACATCTGGATCATGCCCCGCCGCCCCGCGATCACTGTCAAGTGGTGGCGTATGACCTACTGCGCGCAGGCCCACCAAACACAATGATGGGCATTGGTTTTCGACATGGATGGTGGTAGCCGTCATCTTTCCCGATGTGTACTGTCACGTGCGCGAGCGCACCTGACGCAGTCTGCACGTGCCCCGGACGTGGGGCACCTGGCGCGGCTGGAGTGTACGGCACACCTGGCGCATCTGGCGCACCAAGCGTGCCTGGCACGCTTAGGGGTGCCTGGACCGAATCACCAAAGACAGTCTGGGCAGCCGTAAGTCGATATAACACGTTAAGATATACATTACCTATGCTGAATTACGTTTTCATTGCATTTAATACAAAGTCACAGTTTGGGTTCAACTCCGATGCAAGTCGAGCTCTGCTGGTATTTGAGCCTCCGAACAAGCTGGAAAAACGACTGGAGGCCCCTTGGAAGCCTGCGGGATGGCTCCAACAGGGGTAAAAGTGCATGTATCAAGATAATCCGCCTCTCGTTCCCCCCCCCCCCCCCACACCAGTGCCCTTTATAGGGCTCCTGGGGACCTCTGGGGACACTCTGTGGGTTTCTTGGATGTCTGTTGGAGACCTCTGGGGGGGCATGTTAAAAGTCTTTGAGGTAATCTCGTGGGGGACGGCCCGTAGAGCCTCCTCGAATTCGCCATCTGACGCCCTTCTTGCGGCCCTCTGTGGGCACTCCTTCTCCGATTTCTCGTCACCTCTGTCCTTTCTCCGCCTCCTCCTCCTCCTCCTCCTCCTCTTCCTCCTCCTCCTCCTCCTCCTCCTCCCCCCTTCCTTTGTGCAAGAGCCATGGCACGCGTGCCTCCTGTTCTCGGCCGCCGAGTGAACAACCTTCGGCGCAACCGATGGAAGACGGTTTCATGCTCATGTGCCGAGGGCGCAACCCTACGGCCCAACCGATAGGAGACGGTTTTACTCTCGGCCGCCGAGGGTACTACCCATGGCGCAACCGATCGGAGACGGTTTTACTCTCGGCCGCCGAGGGCGCAACCCATGCCGCCACCGATCGGAGACGGTTTTATTCTCGGCCGCCGAGGGCGCAACCTATGGCGCCACCGATAGGAGACGGCTTTACTCTCGGCCGCCGAGGGCACTACCTATGGCGCCACCGATCGGAGACGGTTTTATTCTCGGCCGCCGAGGGCGCAACCTATGGCGCCACTGATAGGAGACTGTTTTATTGAAGGGGCCCCAGGACACACAAATAAATACACACAAATAAAAATATTCCCCATATTTTCCTATATTTTCTGGGTTTTTGTCTTCCCCCCCTCTTCCCATATTTTCCCATATTTTCCTGGGAATCGACGATTAATTGTGTCTGTGTGCTTTTTCCTCTCCTGATTTATTCTCGGGCGCCGAGGGCGCAACCCATGGCGCAGCCGGTAGGAGGCGGTTTTACTCTCGGCCGCCGGGGGCGCGCCTATATGGCGCAGCCGAGCAGCGCCGATTGGCGCGCGAGCAGGTGAGAGCGAAGCAGCTCAAAATTGAGTGCTGCTTCTGTTCCTCTCCCTTCCTCCTCGCTCTCGCCATTTCCAATATTCGTGTTCGTCCTGTTTTAGGGGCTGCGCCAATTACACGGGGCCGGGCAGGAGCCTATA
>CAUYUJ010016616.1:850644-910644 GCA_963575745.1 Prorocentrum cordatum
TACGTAACGCATAGCGGATGCAACCTCTCCGGCTCGGATGCGCATACTGTTCCATCACCCGCTCCGAACCGGGTTCACCTTCCACGACATCGCCATCGCCCAAGGAAAGATCACCCGGCCTGCTGGTTCAATCCTCACCTTCTCCCATGACGCTCTACGGCCTCCAAACTGCACCCCAGTCATCAGCTACGAAGTTCGTTAAAGGGTGCGGAACTGGGGTTCCTGAGGGCGAATTGCAATCTTAGTGGCCCCGGGGGCAAATTTCACCCAATAGTATTTTGACGTGCCCCAACGGGACATGAGGACATTTGCCAATGGAATGTGCAAGGCCGCGCCTAGCATGATTGATGGCTGCATTCTCACCTATCAACGCGCCATATCATCAACATCGTCGTCATCACCATCAGCAGCAGCATCTGCATCTGCAACTGCATCCGCGTCATCAGCATCGCCATCAGAAAAATCATCGTCATGATCATAATTATCGTCATCATCATCAGGACCATGATCATGATCAGGATCATGGTCATTATCTTTATCATGATGGTGATCATCATCACCGCCATCGCCACCATCATTGTCATCATCGTCACCACCATCATGAAAATCATCGTCGCCATCGTCGTCACCATTACCCTCACCAGCATCATCAACATCATCATAATCGTCGCCATCGTCATCGTCATCAACATCATCATCGCCATCATCATCATAACACCATCGCGGTCATCATCGTCATCATCATCAGCAGCACCACCGACATCATTACAATCATCATCGTAACCGTCAAACCCGCAATCATCATCATCACCCGCATCATCGTCATCATCGTCATCATCAAAAGAAACATCATCACAACCACCACCACCATCATCATCATCATCAGCATCATCATCTACGTCGACGTCATCATCATCGTCATTATCGTGGCCGTCGTCGTCTTTTTCATGGTCGTCGTCATCGCCATCATCAGCATCATCGTCATCATGATATCATCACCATCGTTGTCGTCGTCGTCGGTCCCATCATCAGAAAAATGCGTTCTGTGGTCGCTGTGAAGGGGGGGGGGGAACCGGACCTTCCCCCTCTGGATGGAATGGGGGGGGGGTTCGAACCCCCCCAATCCCCCTCCCGCGACGGAGGGGGTGTTCACCCCCCCCCCGCTTTCCCTTCTCCCCGGGCCGGCGCTTGCGTCGGCGGCGGCTGGCGACGGCGGCGGGGACGACGATTTCCATTTCTGGCCGGCGCCGGCCAGCGCCTGCGGCAGCGGGCAGCGGTGGCGGGCAGCGTCGACGAGGACGACGGTGGTGGTGATGGTGGTGGGTTGTGGTGGTGGTGGTGGCGGTGGTGGTGGTTGTGGTAGTGGTGGTGTGGTGGTTTATTGTAGTGGTGTGTGGTGGTGGTGGTGGGTTGTGGTGGTGGTGGTTTGGTGGTGGTTTGGTGGTGGTTTGTGGTGGTGGTGGGTTGTGGTGATGGTGGTGCTGGTTTGGTGGTGTAGTGGTGGTTTGTGGTGGTGGTGGTGGGTTGTGGTTGTGGCGTTGGTTTGTGGACGTGGTGATGGTGGTGGTGGCCGCGGTGGTGGTGGTGGTGTGGTGGTTCGCTGTGGTGGTGGTGGTGGGTTGTGCTGCTGGAAGTGGTGGTGGTTGTGGCGGTGGTGGTGTTGTGGTAGATTGCGTTGGTGGTTGTCGTGGTGGTGGGTTTTTGTTGTGGTGGTGGTGATGGTGAGTTGTGGCGGTGGATGTGGTTGTGGTGGTGTGGTGGCGGTGTGGTGGTGGTTTGTGGTGGTGGTGGTGGTGGGTTGTGGTGATGGCGGTGGTTTGTGGGCGTTTGTTGTGGTGGTGGTGGTGTGGTGGGTTGTGGTGGTGGCAGTGGGTTGTGCTGCTGGTAGTGGTGGTGGCGGTGGTGGTGGTGGTGTGGTAGATTGTGGTGGTGGTGGTGTTGGTGGTAATGGTGGTGGGTTTTTGTGGTGGTGGTGGTGATGGTGAGTTGTGGTGGTGGTGGTTGTGGTGGTGGCTGTGGTGGTGGTGGCTGTGTGGTGGCTGTGTGGTGCTGTTGGTGGCGGTGGTGGGTTGAGGCGGTGGTGGTGGTAGTGGTGGTGGTGGTAGTAGTGGTGGTAATCGTCGCTGCGTCCCCGCCGTCGCCGGCGCCAGCGCCGGCGCTGCTGGCCGCCGCCAGCGCCAGCGGCGCCGGGGTGCTGCTGGCGGCCGCCAGCGCCGTTGCCGAGGGGGGGGGGAGGGTTTTGAACTCCCCCCCTCCCTCCTTGGGAGGGGGGGGGGTTCGGGAAGGGGGGGGGGGTTGGGGGGGAGGAGAGTCCCCATCGTTTTGATCGACGGCGCCGAGTGTTGGGGGGGGGCCCACCCCCCGGTTTGAAACGCGCCGCCGAATATTCCCAAGGCAAGCGCTCGTGAAACGCGCTCCCTCCATCATCAGCATCAACATCAGCATCGTCGCCGTCGCCGTCGCCGTCGCCATCCTCATCATCATCATCATCATCATCATCATCATCATCATCATCACCATCATCAGCATCATCATCATAATCATCATCATCAGCATCATCATCAACATTATCATCATCACCATCATCATCATCATCACCATCATCATCACCGTCATCATCATCATCATCATCATCATCATCATCGTCACCATCGTCATCATCATCGTCATAATCATCATCGTCATCAGCAGCCTCACCAGCATCATCACAATCGTCAGCCGATTCACAATCATCATCAGCATTATCATCATCATCATCGTCATTGCCATCGTCGTCACCATCATCATCAACATCATCAGCATCATCGGCGTCGACGTCATCATAATCAACATCATCGTCGTCATCATCATTATCATCATCGGCAGCAACGTCGTCGTCGACGTCAGCATCATCAGTATGAGTACTATCGCCATTATAAGTATTGCCATCTTCGTCGACATCACCATCATCATCATCATCCTCACCATCAGAAGCAGTATAATCATCATCAGCAGCATGAACATCATCATCATCACCATCATGAACTCAACATTAATATCATCATCGCCCTGATCACCATCAACATCATCAGCAGCATCAGCAGCATCATCATCAACATCAACATCAGCATCATCATCATCGTAGTAGTCTTCATCATCATCGTCATCGTCCTTATAATCGTCATCACATCGTCATCATCGTCGGCGTCGTCATCATCATCTACGTCGACGTCATCATCATCATCACCGTCAGCATCAGCATCATCATCATCATCATCATCATCATCATCGTCATCAGCATCGTCATCACCGTCATCAACGTCATCATCATCGTCATCATCACCGTCATCACCGTCATCATCGTCATCATCATCATCGTCATCATCATCACCATCACCATCACCATCACCATCACAATCACCATCACCATCACCATCACCATCACCATCACCATCACCATCACCATCACCATCACCATCACCATCACCATCACCATCACCATCCCATCACCATCACCATCACCATCACCATCACCATCACCATCATCATCATCAGCATCATCATCATCATCATCATCATCATCATCATCATCATCATCATCATCGGCATCATCATCAGCATCATCACCATTCAGCAGCTACCTTCGCCGCCCAGCACCGCAGAGGCCAGCGGGGGGGGCCCAGGGGGGAAACGTCGTGCGTAGCCTTTGCCATCAGTGGGCCGTCGGGGTCTGCCTCCGACGGGGGCCCGTACCCAGAAGGTTTTCAAGGCCAGTTGAGCGCCTCTGGAGTTCCATGTAGTTTTATTCGCCTCAAGGCCCCTTGAGCGCCTCAAGTGAGCGCCTCAAGGCCCCTTGAGCGCCTAAAGGCCCCTTGAGCGCCTTTTCAGACCAGAGGATTTATTGACCCTGTAGAGTTGCCAGGCGAAACACTTACACCTGTACTGCATGACTTTGCCTGAGAAAAAATCTGGAGTTCCATGGGGCAAGACATGTGCAAGAGGTGTGCCGAGTGGAGGCTCCCCTCTGCCGTCCTGAGGGCCAACGGTCGCCCGCGGGGGTCCGTAGGGTCAGAAATGCAGAGAAGGCGCGCCGAAGCGAGGCCCCAAGGAATTGTCGCTCGGGCCAGCTGAGCACCCACGGGACCCATGCGGGCCCTCGCTGTGCTAATCTCGGCGCCGCGACGGGCTGGGAAGTGAGAACGGACGGACCTTCTCAGAAGGCTCGGGAGGCATCGGGCCTTCTGAGGAATTGTCTAAGCCTTTCCCGAAGACGCAAAGAAGGCAGGCAAACTTCTGAGAAGCCGCGCCGCCGTCTGAGAAAGCCTGTTCATTCTCACTTCCCCCTGGGGCTCGCCGCCGACAATCCGCGAGGGTTGATAAAGAAGTGGAGGATGATGGAGGAGGGTGAGATGCATACATAAGTGCGTGCCAAGAGCGGCCCCGCGCATTTCGCGTGACACCCGCTCGCCACAGCGCCTGGGACACGTGCGAGTGCATGCAATCTGTGCCTGTCAGAGGCACGTCTGGGAGATTCCACTCGGACACTCCTCGCGCAATTCGTGTTCCCTCGACTTCCAGAGGTGCTCGGCTGGCACGTACAATGCCGTGGGTCTGTGCTGTCGGGCCCCTCAGATTCGAGAAGATGCATCCGCACGCCCATGCTGCAAGGGCGGATAGACATACAAATGATCTGAGCCTTTGGCTGCTGCAAAAACGTAGCAGATCAAGCTTCTGGGGCATGGGAAAAATCTGACTTCCACCTCCATCCGTTTAAGAAACTCAATGTGGCACACCTCTCACGCATGTCGCGAATCATGGGCTTAAAAAGAGCACCACTCCGACATGCGAGAGAGCGCGTTTCACGGGCGCTCGCCTTGGGAACTTTTGGCGGCGCGTTTCGAACCGGGGGGAAGGACCCACTCCCAACATTCGGCGCCGCCGATCCAAACCAGGCGGACCCCCCCACTCCAAACCCCTCCCCCTCCCTGAACCCCCTCCCCACCGGGGAAAGGAGACTTCCCCAACCTTCTCTCTTCTGGCTCCCCAGGGGGAGGGGGGGGGGGTTCGAACCCCACCCCCCTCCCTCTCCCGGTGCCAGCGCCATCGCCTGCGCTGGCGGCGGCCTGCAGTGCCGACGGCGGGGACGCAGCGACGATGGCCAGAGAGGGCCCAGAGGCCGCAGCGGGAAAACACAAATCGCCATATCGAGCACTCGCGCCCCAAAAGCTCCCGGGAGGCTCTTAGGAAGGTCCAGGAGACGCCCAGTAAGCGCCCAGGAGGCCTGACACATGCTCCTCAGAGGCTCCCGAGGCCCCTCTGACGAGACCCCGAGAGGTACCCATTAGAACTCGGACCCAAAGCCAAGGTACGGTGGCGGGCAGACCCGAAGGGCACACCACCACCACCACAAACCACCACACCACCACCACCACCACCACCACCACGCCACCACCACTTCCACAACCACAGCCCACCACCACGACCACCACCACCACCACCACAAACCACTGCACCACCACCACCACAGCCACCACTACAACCCACCAAAACCCATCATAACCCACCACAACCACCACACCACCACCACGCCACCACCACCACCGCCACCACCACTACCACCGCCACCACAACCCACCACCACCACAACCCACCATCACCACCACCACCACAACCCACCATCACCACCACTACCACCACCAAACCACCACACCACCAACACCAACACCATCACAACCACCATCGCCAACACCACCACCACAAACCACCACCCACCACCACCAACACCTTCACCACCAGCACCACCACCAGCCTCACCACTACAAACCACCACGCCACCACCACCACCACCACCACCACAACCACCACCACTACCCCCACCACAACCCACCACTACCACCACCACGAACCACCACAACGTCACATCACCACCACCACCACCACAAACCACCGAGGGAGTGATTTCCAGCAAAAAAAAAGCTCTCCAACCGCGGGGGGGGGCCAAAAAGGGGAGCGCTCCCCCCGCACACCAAGCTCTGCCAGTGCCGCGCGCAAGGGGGAGCCCTCCTCCCCTGCTCGGGCATTTCAAGCTCTGTCCCCCCCTTCCTCCCAGCACTCCAATTTCCGCCCGTGCCGCGCGCGAAGGGGGACACCCCCCCGTGGCGCCGACCAGGCTCACTTCCCAACCACCCGCCCCGTCCCCACCCGCCCTCCCTCCCGTTCCGAGGCCACCCCGAGCCCCCCTACACCTTTTCCCTGGCGGTCCAGAAAGTGCCCCCCGAAACTCCACAGGAGCCCCGTTGCAGCTCCAGAGCAGCCCCATCCTCCGCTTCCTCTTCCTCGTCCTCGTCCTCCTCCTCCTCCTCCTCCTCCTCCTCCTCCTCCTCCTCCTCCCCCTCCTCCTCCCCATCCTCCTCCTCCTCCTCCTTCTCCTCGATCTCCTCATCCTCATCTACACATGCTCATCCCACTCTCACCCCGCTTCCTCCTCCTCCTCCCCCTCCTCCTCTTCCTCCTCCTCCTCCTCCTCCTCATCGTCAGCCCCCTCCGCCTTCCGTCCACCCTCCTCGTCCTCATCCGCCGCCTTCGAAAGCCACGCGCGAACACCATAAGTGAGATCATTATGTCGGGGTGGTCCCTAGGTACATATATATGTGTATATACAGGTCATGCATACATATTTAGTAGACTTGTATGTACACTTCTGTTCGTACAATTGCATACACATATAATACCCAACCATCGCTTTAATGTTTGTAAGTCTGTATATAGATATATTGGATACATGAAATCTGATGCTGCATGTATACACATTTTTATGTGAATCATATTTAGTACCGAGGGATCACCCCAAAATGCTTGTTTTCACTGCTGGTGGCGGCGTCCGCGGCGGCGCCCCGGGCCTGCCACGGGCGGCTGGGGGCTGCAACGGCTCTCGGCGGCACTGCCGAACTCCGTTGCAAGGCTTTGGGGCGCTGTCGGGGCGCGGTCGGAGCGCTCGCGCTTGTTGGAGGCTTAGAAATGGGCACCAACACCAATGTCGAGGGTTGCCTCTACCAAGGGGAGGGTGATCCTAGATTTTGGTGTTGGTGGTAATGTTTCGGCCACCTTGGCAGCCCGAATATTACCACCGTCACCGAGATCGGGATCACATTTCCTCGGTGGAGGCACATCGCCGAGATTGGTGTTGGTGTCAACCTCTGGGCCTCCGATCTTGGGCCAATGGGGCATCTCAGGCGGCGTCTTGGGCCTGCATTGGGCGGCGGGGGGTCTGCAGCGGATTTCGACGGAACTGCCGAAATCAGCTGCGAGTCTTCGGGGCGCTGATGGGGC
Organism: Prorocentrum cordatum; assembly: GCA_963575745.1. Taxonomy (NCBI): domain Eukaryota; class Dinophyceae; order Prorocentrales; family Prorocentraceae; genus Prorocentrum; species Prorocentrum cordatum. Next base: position 857,953 of record CAUYUJ010016616.1, read on the forward strand.
GCTGTCGGAGCACCCCTGGGGCCTCTCAGGCGGTGTGGAGCGGAAATCTGCAACGAATTTCAACGGAATTGTCAAAATCCGTTGCAAGGCTTTGGGGCGCTGTCGGGGCGCTGTCGGAGCGCTCGCTCTTGGGGCATCTCCGGCGGCGTCTTGGGACTGTGTTGGGCGGCTGGGGGTCTGCAGCGGATTTCGACGGATTTGCCGAAATCAGCTGCAAGTCTTCGGGGCGCTGATGGGGCGCTGCCGGAGCTCCCCTGGGGCCTCTCAGGCGGTGGGTTGGGCCTGTTAAGGGGGAGCGGAGGTCTGCAACGGGTTTCGACGGAATTGTCGAAATCCGTTGCTAGGTTTTTGGGGCGCTCCTTGGGGCGCTGTCGCGGCGTTCTTGGAGCCAATCAGGCGGTGTCTTGGGCCTGTCTTGGGCGGGCAGAGGTTTGCAACGGATTTCGTCGGAATTGTCAAAACTCGTTGCAAGGTTTGGGGGCGCTCTTTGATTCACTATCGGTGCGTTATTTGGGCCTCTCAGGCCGTGTCCTGGGCTTCTTTTTGGTTGCTGGGGTCTGCCACGGATTTCGACGGAATTGTCGAAATCCGTTGCAACGCTTTGTGGCGCTCTTGCAGCTCCAGTGCAACCCCCATCCTCCTCTTCCTCATAATCCCCTCCTCCTTCTCCCCCTCCTCCTCCTCCTCCTCCTCCTCCTCCTCCTCCTCGATCTCCTCGTCCCCACCGACCCCTCCTCATCACACTCCCACCCCTCCTCCTCCTCCTCCTCCTCCTCCTCTTCCTCCTCCTCCACCTCCTCCTCCTCCTCCTCCGCCTCCTCCTCTGCATCGTCACCCCCCTCCGCCGTCCGTCCAGCCTCCTCATCCTTCTCCACCCACGCGCGAACGCTACCGGTGAAATTTGTATTTCGGGGTGTGCCCCTAGGTGCAACTATAATATTTGTTTGTATATGTATATATATATATATAACTGCATGATGATATATAACATGTACACACATAATGTATGTATACTGGTTAAATGATATATCTATATAACGTGTAATTACTATGTTGTTATACGATTTGCATATAGGAATGTATAACAGTATAGTTACAAGTCAATCTGTAGTTGGGGGTGCTGTCGAAGTGCTCGTTGGGCATCTGAGGCGGTGTCTTGGGCCTGTCGTGGGCGGCTGGGGGCCCGCAGCGGAATCCAACGGAATTGTCGAAACTCGTTGCACGGTTTGGGTGCGCTCTTGGGGCGCTGTCGGTGCGCCCTTGGACATCGCAGGTCGTGTCTTGGGCTTCTTTTGGGCGGCTAAGGACTGCAACGGATTTCGGCGGAATTGTCAAAATCCGTTGCAAGGTTTTGGGGCGCTGTCGGGGTGCGGTCGGAACGCTCGCTCTGGGGGCATCTCCGGCGGCGTCTTGGGCCTGTCTTGGGCAGCTGGGGGTCTGCAGCGAATTTCGACGAATTGTCGAAATCTGTTGCAAGGCTTTGAGGCGCTGATGGGGCGCTGCCGGAGCTCCCCTGGGGCCTCTCAAGCGGTGTCTTGGGCCTGTTAAGGGGGAGCGGAGGTCTGCAACGGGTTTCGACGGAATTGTCGGAATCCGCTGCTAGGTTTTTGGGGCGCTCCTTGGGGCGCTGTCGCGGCGTTCCTGGAGCCAATCAGGCGGTGTCTTGGGCCTGTCTTGGGCGGGCAGAGGTTTGCAACGGATTTCGTCGGAATTGTCAAAACTCGTTGCAAGGTTTTGGGGTGCTGATGGGGCGCTGTCGGAGGGCTCGCTCTCGGGGCCTCAGAGCCGCGCAACGGATTTCGACAAGCTTGCAGAAATCCGTTGCAGACCCCCGCTCGCCGAAAACAAACCCAAGACACCGCCTGAGAGGCGTCAAGAGCGCTCCGACAGCGCCCCAAGAGCGCCTCAAAGCCGCGCAACGGATTTCGGCAATTGTGTCGACATCCGTTGCAGAGCCCCACTCGCCCAAAGCAGGCCCAAGACACATCCTGAGAGGCTCCAAGAGCGCGCCGACAGCGCCCCAAGAGCACCCCAAGACCTTGCAACGTATTTCGACAAGTTTGCCGAAATCCGTTGCAGACCCCCGCTCGCTTAAAACAGGCCCAAGACACATCCTGAGAGGCTCCAAGAGCGCCCCGACAGCGCCCCAAGAGTGCCCCAAGACCTTGCAACGTAGTTCGACAAGTTTGCCGAAATCCGCTGCAGACCCCCGCTCGCTTAAAACAGGCCCAAGCCACCGCCTGAGAGGCTCCAAGAGCGCCCCGACAGCGCCCCAAGAGTGCCCCGAGACCTTGCAACGTAGTTCGACAAGCTTGCCGAAATCCGTTGCAGACCCCCGCTCGCCCAAGACAGGCGCAAGCCACCGCCTGAGTGGCCACAAGAGCACTGTGACAGCGCGTCAAAATCTTCCTGAAACCTTGCGACGGACTTCGACAATTCCGTCGAAATCCGTCGCAGTCCTCCAGCCGCCCAAGACAGGCGCAAGACACCGCCTGAGAGGCCACAATAGCGATGCGACAACGCCCCACGAGCGCCCCAACGCCGCGCAACGGATTTCGACAATGCCGTCGAAATCCGCTGCAGATCCCAGGCCGCCCAAGACAGGCTCAAGACACCGCCTGAGAGGCCCCACTCCTGCTCCGCCTCCTCCTCCTCCTCCTCCCCTTCCCCCTCCTCCCCCTCCTCCCCCTCCAACTCCTCCTCCTCCTCCTCCTCCTCCTCCTCCTCCCCATCGTCCTCGTTCTCCCTCCTTCTTCTTCCTCCTCCTCCTCCTCCCCCATTCCAATCAAAAATATAGAAACAAGAGTTGTGTTGATTGGTCCCTGGCTCCTTAGATCCTCTTGGGTCTAAGACCGTTTCAAAAAAACTATGGATAAGGCAAACTAGCAACACTTGTTTAAACAATAGAAAGTTGGATCCACGACACAATGTTGCAACATGTTGCTTGTTTGGGCCGATCTCTTAACCCTGAGATCTTCTTGGACCAAGGACCTTAAAAACATGCCGGGGCAGGCCGAGCCTGCAGTTTGACGAGGCCTCCCGCTGCAGACATCCCACGAAACTCCTCCTCGTCAAACTCCGAGGCGCGGTCGTCAAAAAACGGTGGCGAACCCGAGTCCTGGCAAACCCGGGTCTTACGCTCCCCCGAGTCCGAGCGCCAAGGGGGAGCTTCCTCGCCCCCCGCGGCCCGCCCCGGCACGCGAAGAGCTCCGCCCGCGCCGCGCGCCAAGGGGGGGAGGCCCCCGTCCCGCGGCTGCCCCCAGGGAAAGATAACAGCTGCGACGGCGAGCCTCCCCGCCGGCAAAGGGGGGGCCCCACGGCGCCCCCGGGGGGACGCCGAGGCGGCTCCCCCCGGGAGAATCCGAGATGCTCGCAGAAGGGGAACTGCAGCGGCCGGCGCCGACCCTGGCCGAACCAGAGGCAAACGGGGTGGATACCCCAGATTTCGCAAGAAAGGGATGGGGGGGTCTCATTTCGGGGGGGGGTCTCTTCCAGGCTCTCTTGGAGGGCCTGGGGGGGTCTGGGGACGATGTTTGGGAGGGCTCTCCCACGGGGGGGGGGTCCAAAACTTCTCGTCTGGGAGGGTTGAGACCCCCTCCCTTTTGTTACGAAATCTGGAGTATGGGCAGGGGCAAAAACCACATGACTTGCACATCTTCTTCGTGGGAGCCTCAACTGGCCACACTCATCACTCATACCCTACGCCCGGGGTCTCTGAGGCACGTACAAACACAAAAGGGATTTGCAGCTCGAGTCTGCGAAATAGAAACCTAAATTCGGCACACCCGTGCTGCACTTTGTGCACCATTTGAGCTCAGCTGCCCCCACAGACGGCTCCTTGGGGCTTCAGTTCGGCACACCACTCAGCCACTTCGTGCCCCATGAACTTCCAGAGACGATCCGCTGGCCTTGCAGACGGCGGAAGAGAACCTCAATTCGGCACACCACTCAAGCTGGCCATCGCTCGGACGTCCATTCCCTGTGTTTGTTTTTCGGTGTCGTGCATGTTTTTGTTCGCCAAGTGATCAAGGATGCTCCTCGATGGCCCTCGCCGAAGGAAAAATGCACACGCCCGAGCGATGCCAAGCTCAAGCATCCCGAGCCGCACGGACTCCCAGTTGCCCTCAGCTGACCCCTCCGTCGGTTCCGGGGAGCCTCGACTCGGCCGACGCCCTCTGCACCTCGTGGCTCCTGGGCCCCTCGAGGCCGCCTGCTGGAGACCTCTCGACCCCCCGAGACGCCCAGGTGCGCCTGAGACACATTGCAGCGAATGATGCCAGCTCTCCTCGAGCCCACTGCCCCGAACACCCACTGGCTGCCGAATCCGCTTGCGAACCTCTCTTGGGGACTCGCCGTGACTCCCGCTCTGTCGGCTGAACCCTGCAGCCCCTGGTCGAAAGCGTGCTCCTCATACTCGTCCTGGGGCTCATGGGAGGAGAACCACGAGGAGGAGGAGGAGGAGGAGGAGGAGGAGGAGGAGGAGGAGGAGGATCTCGAGGAGGAGGAGGAGGAGGAGGAGGACGAGGAGGAGGAGGAGGAGGAGGAGGAGGAGGAAGGGGGAGGGAGGGAGGGAGGAGGAGGAGGAAGAGGAGGAGAGGAGGACCCCCCCCCCCCCCCCCCAGCAATACAGAGACGCGTGCGCAAAGCATGCCCGAAGCGGTCTCGCGCACTCCGCCCATCCACTCTGCTCGGTTCCCTTCGCATGCTTAACAGAATAGGGATCCGCTCTTGCAGACTCATGGGGCCCTGAAACATGCGAATGGCCTGGGCCTCGAGCCTCCTGGGAGATGTCAGATTCATGGCGGTTGGCAATTGAACTACCGTTGAAGCCTTCATACGGCAAGCTCCTCACACACGTCGTGCATCATTAGCACTCAACTTGCCCCAACAAAAAGCTCCTTGCGGTCTCAAGCCGGCACACCCAGTACGCATTTCGCGCCCCGTGGACCTCCAGGACCTCCAGGGGCAATCCGCTGGCCTCGGCACAACCCTCACGCACGTCGTGCGTCATGGAATTCCAGGGACCCTCAGCTGACCCCTCAGACGGTTGAAGGGAACTTCGATTCGGCAAACCACTCCCGCACTTCGGAGATAATACGTCCTTAAAGGCAGTCTGACGGCTCCAAAGGCCACCTGTCCCCCCGAGGGATACCAAAATGGTCCTGAGAACAAAACAAACAGTTGTACTGGCTTTCGTCGAAGCCGTGCCCCACACTGATTGCAAAAACTGCGTGCGAGCGTCCCCTGGGGGCTCGCCGTGACTCCCGCTCTGCTGGCTGAATTCGGCGGGCCCCCTGTTGAGTATCAGTCACGGACAGTGCGATGCATGCATAAAGCATGCTCGGAGCCAACGGTTCTGCACGATGATCCTCGAATGCGTAGACATACCAGTGACCCGCGCTCTCAGGCTCCTGGGGCACGTGGACGTGTGAATGATTTGGGCTGCGAGGCTCTTGACGTTTGCCCAACACCTAGTCCAATCTCCTGGCCACGCGGCAGATCTCATCCGGAAGAAAGCTGCGATTGTTCGACGCAAGCGCCCTCCATACAAATGCAGATGGCTGTGCAGGAACGGCCTGCAGCCGAGAAGAGGACGAAATACAGGGGGAGAGGATACTAAACATATCCTAAACACGACGAGCGGGCGATACCCTGGCCTCTGAAGCCACGAGCTGGCCCACTCAACAACGCAGTTGCGCATCGGGCCCGCGGGCTCTGCGAGACCCTGCTGGTTGCCCTCTGCGCATGGCCCGCGGCGCGGCCGGCGGCCTCGGACGTTGCCCAAAAGCTCATACACATGCCGCCCAGTGACCAGCTTCGACCCGATTCCCAGCCCCAGGCCAAACCCACAGGCGATGTTAGGGATGTGCCCTCGGAAACTGAGGGGATCCCATCCGTGGCATCGGCATCGAAGCCGGGCGGTGCCAATCCTACGAATGGGGACAATGCTCCAGGCTGGTAACCCCGAGCTGCTCCCCAGCTACCCCTGAAACGAATCGCTCGGGCGCCTGCTGCCCCTCGCCGACAGCGACCTCCTGGCGCTGAAAGGGTAGGTTTGGGCCCGCGCGGCACGGGCGTGTGGGCGCGTGGGCCGCCCCGTCAGTTCACTGCCGAGCTGGCTCGGGCCCGCGCGGCACGGGGAACCCGTGCGGCCGTCGAGGTCGGGCGACGTGCCCTCTGGCAGGACGGGCTGGCCGCTGGGGTGGGCGATTCCCGGCAACACGGTGGGGCACTCCTTACAGGCCCGCCCGAATCTATCCCAAAAAGGTTATGATATAGTTATGTTTAAAGTGTGGCATGAAAGTGATATACGTTTGATGCATATACATCGAATGCAAGGGTTATTGCAGTCCACGCGGTGCAGAATATGCGGTGCAATGTATGCGATGCAACCTACGTGATGCAACCTACGCTGTGCAATCTGCGTGGTGCAATCTGCGCGGTTCAACCTACGTAATGAAACTTATGCGGTGCAGCCTACGTGGTGCAATTGACTGCCCTGCAACGCGTGTGGCCACCGCCCACGATTTCTTGATAACATCCCTCCCACCCATCCACAACTTGGTTTGCAAAACCCAGGCAGCGGCGATTGCGATGAGTGTTTGGCGCTGGCTGGTGCCTGTCCGCGGCCGCGCTAGCCCGCGCATGTTCGCGCGCGCAGCGGGCAACTAAATTGGCGCGACCGACGCGGCCGCGGCGGCGCTGGCCGCTTGGGACATTCCAACGGGCACTTCAGTGCGAGTCGGCAACTTGGGAGTCTTGGTATCATGGCAGCGTCGACGCTGGTGGACGCATGATGGTAGTAGCGGTGCAGGCGACAATCTTGACAGCGGCGACGGCACGGCCACTCACGGCACCGATGGTCGCGCCGACGACGGTGATGGCGCCCTCGCGTCGGTGATGAAGGTGTTGGAAGGAGTTCGACATGCGCGCGTGGCCGACGCGCGAGACTGGCCCGCGTGGAATTATGTGATACGGATCGCGCCTCCAAGCACGCGCGCAAGGGCGCCCGAATGATTTCGGCATGCGGCGCGAGAAACCCGTTTGTCAGACATCCATGATAATGTTGAAAGAGAAAAAGAAATACCTCGTGGTTCTCTTAAGGATGCGCAAGAGCACGAGCGCACAATTTGTTCCTCAAAATTAACGTTGCGAAGCCATGCGTTGTTAGATGGTTTCGCGATACCCGGTTTTGAATGTTATGCGGCACTTGGTTTGTGACATAGTTCGGCATGCGCGCGCGACGGCGCGCGCGCACTTCGTCCCATGTTTTGCAAAGAAGTCGTGCGACAGCACACGCGCAAGGGCGTTCAAACGATTTCGAAATGCGCGAGCAATGCCCCCCTATTTGGTAGCATTGCATGAAGCATGGAAGTGTAGAGAATCTCGGGTCCTCTTAAAAATCGCAAGAGCGCGAGCGCGAGCCTTTTGAGATGACCCTTGTTGCGGAACGATGTGTTTATGCTTTTCTGACGCTTGAACTTGGCGCCCTTTCAAATCCGACGGTTGTTGAAAGATTGCGACACGCGCGCGCGACAGCGCGCGCGTGCGCACTTCTTCTCATTTCTTGCAGGGGCACTTGGAAACTGATGATGTTTGGTAAACGAGTGCGCGCGCATACTATTTTTGTCACAGGGTTGCGCAGTGGGGGGCGATGCTGGCTCGGCTGGGATGGTGCGAATTCATATTTCGGATGGGCGATGGGGCAGAACCATTTGTAAATTGCAACACGAAAACGGGAACGGATAATCCTGCGTTGGCGGGGGTATAAAACTTAATTCTATTATCTTGAAATTGCCACTCTACTGCTCGCCCAATCGCCCCACCAACCCACCCGCAACTTGGTGTGCTAAACCCATGCGGCGGCGATTGCGATGAGTGGCTGGCGCTGGCTAGTGCATCTCTGCGGCCGCGCTGGCCTGCGCGTGCTCGCGCGCGCAGCGGCCAGCTAAATCGGCGCGACCGACGCGGCCGCGGCAGCGCTGACCGCAGGGCAGGCCCCGGCGGGCACATCGTAGCGACGTGGGTGACATGGGCAGGCGCGGCATCACGGCAGCGTCGACAACGGTTGGCGCGATGATGATTGCCGCGATGTTGGTGGCGACGTTGAAAACGATAACGGCGCGGCCAATGCGGGCGCCGATGCTGATCACACCGGCGACAGTGACGGTGTCTTCGCGTCTGCGATGACGGTTTTGGAAAGGGTTCGACATGCGTGCGCGGCCGACGCGCGAGAGCGGCCCGCATGTCATTCTTTGACGCGGATCGCACCCCCCCCCCCAGCGCGCGCGCAAGGGCGCTCGAATGATTTCGGCGCGCGGCGCGGGGCGCCCGTCGGGCAGAATTGTGCGCGCAAGCTTTGTTTTCAACGCCGCGTTACGGAACATTTCTTCCCCAATCAGCGCTTGCGCTGAAGGGGTCATCGCGGAAGTTCCCCAATCAGTGCTTGCACTGATGGGGCCCTAGCGGAAGTTTAAGGATTTGGCGAAAGTTCCCCGCCGATTTTGGTGGCAGGCTGGGTTCCCGGGTTCCCGGGTTCCCTGTTCCAGGTCCCCGGGTTCCCGGTTCCGGGCCGACTTGCGGCGAGGTTCCCGGGTTCCCCGGCTCCTGGTCGACCTTCTTATCGATCGGTCTCAACATCGATCTCATTACCGACTTCGCGATCGATCTCACCGTCGTCTCACAATCGATCTCATTATCAATCTCACAAGTGATCTCACTAGAGATCGCATGCGCGATCTCGCGATCGATCTCACTATCGATCTCGTTGAAGCGATGTCACTCCTGGTCTCACGATCGACCTTACAATCGACCTCACAATCGATTCCACTATCGATCTCGTTTCAACTCATCCATTGATTTGGGTTTTCTCAAGTGTAGTTCTATAAAACACCAAACAACAACGCACTCGATTTTGACATCCTCTCGGGGTCGATTTCTGCAGGATTTCGGCATGCGCGCGCGACGGCACTTCGTCGCATGGTTTGCCGGGGATTCTTGAAAACTTATGCCCGCGTAGTTACCTAACAGCTTTTGCTGATAGGTTTCTAGTGGTGTCAAAAGAGAGCATCTGGACTCCACAGGGGGGTCTGGGCGGGTGCCGGGGAGGAGGGCCGGGCTCAGGGCCAGGCTCGTTTTAAGCCAACAGTCACACACTTCGTGCTCTTCGACCTCCCAGAACGCCATTCCCGGGCCACATTTTGAATAACCGGAGCCAACTGTAGGCCACTTCGTGCTCTTCGACTTCCCAGAACTCCATTCCCGGGCCACATTTTGGATGCCCGGAGCCAACTGTAGGCCACTTCGTGCTCTTCGACTTCCCAGAACTCCATTCCCGGGCCACATTTTGGATGCCCGGAGCCAACTGTAGGCCACTTCGTGCTCTTCGAGTTCCCAGAACTCCATTCCCGGGCCACATTTTGAATGCCCGGAGCCAACTGTAGGCCACTTCGTGGTCTTCGAGTTCCCAGAACTCCATTCCTGGGCATGATTTTGAATGCTGAGGCAGGCTGATGCTGATGAGGCTGAGGCTGAGGCAGGCTGATGCTGAGGCAGGCTGAGGCTGAGGCTGAGGCTGAGGCTGAAGAGGCTGACTGAGGCTGAGGCTGAGGCTGAAGCAGGCTGAGGCTGAGGCTGAGCTGAGGCAGGCTGAGGCTGAGGCTGATGCAGGCTGAGGCTGAGGCAGGCTGAGGCTGAAGGCAGACTGAGGCTGGCTGAGCAGGCTGAGGCTGAGGCTGAGGCTGAGGCTGAGGCAGGCTGAGGCTGAGGCTGAGGCAGGCTGATGCTGAGGCAGGCTGAGGCTGAGGCTGAGGCTGAGGCTGAGGCTGAGGCTGAGCAGGCTGAGGCTGAGGCAGGCTGAGGCGGAGGCCGAGGCTGAAGGCAGACTGAGGCTGAGGCTGAAGCAGGCTGAGGCTGAGGCTGAGGCAGGCTGAGGCTGAGGCTGAGGCTGAGGCTGAGGCAGGCTGATGCTGAGGCAGGCTGAGGCTGAGGCTGAGGCTGATGCAGGCTGAGGCTGAGGCAGGCTGAGGCTGAGGCCGAGGCTGAAGGCAGACTGAGGCTGAGGCTGAAGCAGGCTGAGGCTGAGGCAGAGGCAGGCTGAGGCTGAGGCTGAGGCTGAGCTGAGGCAGGCTGAGGCAGGCTGAGGCTGAGCAGGCTGAGGCTGAGGCTGAAGGCAGACTGAGGCTGAGGCTGAAGCAGGCTGAGGCTGAGGCTGAGGCAGGCTGAGGCTGAGGCTGAGGCAGGCTGAGGCTGAGGCTGTGACTGTGACTGCCGTTGCCACTGCGACTGTCATCGCGAATGCGACTACGACTACGAGAACAGCAGAATTCTACAACTGGATTATCATCCGAATCTTAAGGGGAATGCTTCCAGATATGCTCCTACACATCGCTGTTAGGTTGCTTTGCCGGGATTATATTTTCTGCAAAGGATGGCGGGGGGGGGGTGATACTGGTTGGGCTGGGATGGTAGGAACTTATATTTCGGATAGACCATGGAGCATAGTCATGCGCGAATTGCAATACGAACTGAGGGGGCGATAATCTTTTGGGGGGATGTATTCTCTTGTAGGAAAAGAGAGCTTACGCGCGGCAGCCGATGTAATGCAATCTACGCGGCGAAATCTGCGCGGTGCAGTGGATTTTTACCTAACAGCGAAGACTGATAGGTTTCTAGTGGTGTCAAAAGAGAGCATCTGATGACTCAGAAGGGAGGTCTGGGCGGCATCCGGACAGCGAGGGCCGGGCTCAGGGCCGGGCTCGTTTTAAGCAAACAGTCACACACTTCGTGCTCTTCGACCTCCCAGAACTCCATTCCCGGGCCACATTTTGAATGCCCGAAGCCAACTGTAGGCCACTTCGTGCTCTTCGACTTCCCAGAACTCCATTCCCGGGCCACATTTTGGATGCTCGGAGCCAACTGTAGACCACTTCGTGCTCTTCGACTTCCCAGAATTCCATTCCCGGGCCACATTTTGGATGCCCGGAGCCAACTGTAGGCCACTTCGTGCTCTTCGACTTCCCAGATCTCCATTCCCGGGCGACATTTTGGATGCCCGGAGCCAACTGTAGGCCACTTCGTGCTCTTCGACTTCCCAGAACTCCATTCCCGGGCCACATTTTGAATGCTGAGGCAGGCTGATGAGGCTGAGGCTGAGGCAGGCTGAGGCTGAGGCAGGCTGAGGCTGAGGCTGAGGCTGAGGCAGACTGAGGCTGAGGCTGAAGCAGGCTGAGGCCGAGGCTGAGGCAGACTGAGGCTGAGGCCGAAGCAGCTGAGGCTGAGGCTGAGGCTGAGGCTGAGGCTGAGGCTGATGCTGAGGCTGAGGCTGAGGCTGAGGCTGGCTGAGGCTGAGGCTGAGGCTGAGGCCGAGGCTGAGGCAGACCGAGGCTGAGGCTGAAGCAGGCTGAGGCTGAGGCTGAGGCTGAGGCAGGCAGGCTGAGGCTGAGGCTGAGGCAGGCTGATGCTGAGGCAGGCTGAGGCTGAGGCTTAGGCTGATGCAGGCTGAGGCTGAGGCAGGCTGAGGCTGAGGCCGAGGCTGAAGGCAGACTGAGGCTGAGGCTGAAGCAGGCTGAGGCTGAGGCTGAGGCAGGCTGAGGCTGAGGCTGAGGCAGGCTGAGGCTGAGGCAGGCTGAGGCTGAGGCTGAGGCTGATGCAGGCTGAGGCTGAGGCAGGCTGAGGCTGAGGCCGAGGCTGAAGGCAGACTGAGGCTGAGGCTGAAGCAGGCAGGCTGAGGCTGAGGCTGAGGCAGGCTGAGGCTGAGGCTGAGGCAGGCTGATGCTGAGGCAGGCTGAGGCTGAGGCTGAGGCTGATGCAGGCTGAGGCTGAGGCAGGCTGAGGCTGAGGCCGAGGCTGAAGGCAGACTGAGGCTGAGGCTGAAGCAGGCTGAGGCTGAGGCTGAGGCAGGCTGAGGCTGAGGCAGGCTGAGGCTGAGGCTGAGGCAGGCTGATGCTGAGGCAGGCTGAGGCTGAGGCTGAGGCAGGCTGAGGCTGAGGCAGGCTGAGGCTGAGGCTGAGGCTGAAGCAGGCTGAGGCTGAGGCTGAGGCCGAGGCTGAAGGCAGACTGAGGCTGAGGCTGAAGCAGGCTGAGGCTGAGGCTGAGGCAGGCTGAGGCTGAGGCTGAGGCAGGCTGATGCTGAGGCAGGCTGAGGCTGAGGAGGCAGGCTGAGGCTGAGGCAGGCTGAGGCTGAGGCCGAGGCTGAAGGCAGACTGAGGCTGAGGCTGAAGCAGGCTGAGGCTGAGGCTGAGGCAGGCTGAGGCTGAGGCTGAGGCAGGCTGATGCTGAGGCAGGCTGAGGCTGAGGCTGAGGCTGATGCAGGCTGAGGCTGAGGCAGGCTGAGGCTGAGGCCGAGGCTGAAGGCAGACTGAGGCTGAGGCTGAAGCAGGCTGAGGCTGAGGCTGAGGCAGGCTGAGGCTGAGGCTGAGGCAGGCTGATGCTGAGGCAGGCTGAGGCTGAGGCTGAGGCTGATGCAGGCTGAGGCTGAGGCAGGCTGAGGCTGAGGCCGAGGCTGAAGGCAGACTGAGGCTGAGGCTGAAGCAGGCTGAGGCTGAGGCTGAGGCAGGCTGAGGCTGAGGCAGGCTGAGGCTGAGGCTGAGGCAGGCTGAGGCTGAGGCTGTGACTGCGACTGCCGTTGCCGCTGCGACTGTCATCGCGAATGCGACTACGACTGCGAGAACAGCAGAATTCTACAACTGGATTCTCATCTGAATCTTAAGGGGAATGCTTCCAGATATGCTCCTACACATCGCAGTTCGGTTGTTTTGCCGGGATAATTAACAAACACATTGACACATCCCGCATTATTGCAAACATCAAATCCGTCACTTGGGTTACAGGTTTGCACAACCCACACGGTGGCGATTGCGATGCGTGCTTGGCGTTGGCTGGCGCATCTCTGCGGCAACGTTCAGCTAGTTTGGCGCCGCCGAGCGGCCTTGGTGGCGCTGACCGAAGGGGGCATCCAAGCGGGAACTCAACTGCAAGTCGGCGACATGGGCGGGCGCGGCATCATGGCAACGCCGACAACGGTAGACGCGACGATGCTAGTGGCGGTGCTGATGACAATGTTCGCTTCGACGAAGGCGCGGCCAGCGCGGGCGCAAATGCTGATCGCGCCGACCACGATGACGGTTTCCTCGAGTCGGTGAAAAAGGTTCTGGAAAGAATTCGGCGCGCGCGCGGGGCCGACGCGCGACAGTGGCCCGCGCGGTTTCATTTGACACGGATCGCGCCCCCCCCCCCCCAAAGCACGCGCGCAAGGGCGAGCGAACGATGTCGGCATGCGGTGCCAACGGCCTTTTTTGGCAGAATTCCATGACAAAGGCTGGAGAGACATGTTTTTTCCCTAAGAATGCGCAAGAGCGCGCGCGCATGCATTCAAAACTGATGCTACGAAACCATTTGGTGTTGAATGTGTCTTGGACGGTTGGTCTTGAAATCGTTGCGAAACCGACGGTGTTTGACAGATTGCGGCACGTGCGCGCGAGGACGCGCGCGCGCGTGCATCTCGTCCAATTTGTTGCGAAAGGCATGGGCGTTCGAACGACTTCGACATGCGGGCGCCCGCGAAACCCGTTTGCATTTTCTCAAAATGTTGAAACAAAAAACAATGGTTTGCTTTCGAATTCGCAAGAGCGCGCGTTTTTCGGTGCGGGGGGAAAGACTCCGGCATGCGCGCGCATTTCGTCATATTTTTGACAAGCGAATGCGCGCGCATAATATTTTGTGCTGAGGGTGACGGGGGGGGGGGGCGGGCACCGGCTGGGATGGGATGGCGCGAACTCAAATTTAGGACGGGCGATAGTGCAGAATCAGAAAAGAAATTACATTGCGAAAAAGCGAAAAAGGGGGCGGACGATCCCGGGGCGGGCGGGTGGGGGGTAGAATCAAGACCCCCTCCCCGCCCGCAAGCCGTCTCGCTCGCTCCCACCCGCCCTCCCAACGCATACGTAACACCCGATTTTGGCCGGAGCCTCAGCATATTCAGCAGTCGTCTTTGGATGGGCAGCTACTGGGGGCCAATCCACCGCCGCCGCCGCCGCCGCCGACGCCTCCGCCGCCGCCGCCGCCGCCGCCGCTGCCCGCCGCCGCCTGCGCCGCCTGCGCCGCCTGCCGCCTGCCGCCGCCTGCGCCGCCTGCCGCCCGCCGCCTGCCGCCTGCGCCGCCTGCGCCGCCGCCCCGCCCGCCGCCGCCGCCGCCCCGCCGCCGCCGCCGCCGCCGCCCACCGCCGCCGCCGCCGCCGCCGCCGCAGCCGCCGCCGCGCCGCAGCCGCCGCAGCCGCCGCCGCCGCCAAGTGTACTCTGTAATGTTTTTTGACAGGGATGGCGTGGGGGGGGGGGGCGCGCGTCGGGTCGGCTGCGCATGTTCCGAATTTGGAGGCAACATGTTGTGGATTGCTTTGTGGTTTGCAAGGGGTGGTGGTGGGGGGTCGTCGCGGCCCCTGGCTGGCCCCCAATCGCCTGGGGGGGGGGGGGGGGGCGTTTATTAATCGGGAACAGTGATCTATTCTCTCCTACCCATGCGCGCGCTTGCAGCGGCCAGCTGGTTTGGCGCGACCGCCGCGGCCGCCGCGGCACATGGGCTCCCCACTGCGAGTCGGTGACTCGGGCGGGCGCGATATCATGGCAACGTCGACAATAATAGACACGATGGTGATAATAGCGATGCTGGTGGCGACGTCGGCAACGGCGACGGCGCGGCCAGCGCGGGCGGGCGCCGATGCTGATCGCGCCGCCGGCGGTAACGGCGCCCTCGAGTCGGCGATCCACTTTTTGGGAAGAGTTTGACATACGTGCGCGGCCGACGCGCGAGAGTGGCCCGCGTGGCATTCTTTGACACGGATCGCGCCCCCCCCCCCCCTCGCGCGCAAGGGCGACCGAATAATTTCGGCGTGCGGCGCCAGAAGCCAGGCTTGGCAGAACTCCGTCTGAACATGTGAAAACCTATTCTTGAGAGTTCGCAAGCGCGCTCGTTCGAAACCGAATGTTGCAAAACCAACATGTGCATTCGCCACAAGGGTTTTGGAACCCTTACGAGAACAACGGTTGTTTGACGGATTTCGGCACGCGCGCGCGACAACGCGCGCGCACTTCGCGTCATCTGTTGCAAGACGTTCGCGACGGCACGCGCCCGAAGGTGCCCGAGCGATTTCGACATGCGCGCGCGCGAAGCCCGCTTGGTAGCACGTGATAAAAAATGAAAACCCTATGGTTTGCTCAACAATTCGCAAGAGCTTGCGGTTTTTTGATTGAGAACCCAAGCTGCAATATAGATGGTTTGTGTTTATATGTTTCTTGGCGCGCTCGATCTTGACGCCCTTGCGAAAACTGGAGTTTGCTCAGGATTGCGGAACGCGCGCGCGACAACGCGCGCGCGACCTCCATCGCATCGTTCGCATGGGATTCTTGCAAATTTATGACTTTTGATACACGAAGGCGCGCGCGGTATTTGTTGCAGAAAAAGACGGGGGGGGCCGCTACCGTTTGGGGTGGGATGGTGCGAGTTCATACTGAGGATGGACGATGGGGCAGAATCAGTTGTACATTGCACTACGAAATGGGGGGCGGATAATCGCGGAGTGGGGTGGAGTCTATCTTATTGGTGAACAAGAAAATCTGCGTGATGCAATGGAGTTGAACCAACGAACTGACACGTCCCACGCTTTTGAAAACATCCCACCTGCCCACCCGCAACTCCGTTTGCAAAACCCACGCGGTGGCGATTGCGATGAGTGCTTGACGTTGGCTGGTCCATCTCTGAAGCCGCGCCAACCCAAGCATGCGCCCGCAGCGGTAAACTAGTTTGGCGCGACCGACGCGGCCGCGGCGGCGCAGTCCGCCGGGCGCATCCCAGCGGACACTTCAGCACGAGTCGGCAACTTGGGCGGGCGCGGCATCATGGCAAGGACGTCATAAGTAAACGCGACGATGACAAAGGCGATGCTGGAAGCGACGTTGACACCGACGACGGCGCTGCCAGTTCGGGCGCGGATGCTGATCGCGCCGGCGACGGCAACGGCGCCCTCGCGTCGGCCATGAAGGTTTTGGGGGGAGTTCGAGATGCGCGCGTGGCCGACGCGCGAGAGTGGCCCGCGTGGTATTCTTCGACCAGGATCGCGCAACTCCAGCACGCGCGCAAAAACGCGTCAATGTTTCGACGCGCGGCGCCAAAAGCCCGTTTGTCAGAATTCCGTGCGCATGTTGGAATACATAAAATATGGTTTCTCAAGAGTTCGCAGGAGCGCGAACGCGCGCTTGAAACCACGTGTGTGATGTGTTTGTTGGCCGCTCGGTTTTGGAATCGCCGCGCAACCAACAGGCTCT
Source organism: Prorocentrum cordatum (assembly GCA_963575745.1). Classification (NCBI taxonomy): domain Eukaryota; class Dinophyceae; order Prorocentrales; family Prorocentraceae; genus Prorocentrum; species Prorocentrum cordatum. The sequence goes on from CAUYUJ010016616.1 coordinate 874,269, forward strand.
CGACGGATTCAGGCATGCGCGCGCGACGACGCGCGCGCACTTCGATTTATGTTTGTTGCCATTGATGCTCCCAACGGCACCCGCGCACGGGCGCTCTAACGACTTCGACGTGCGCGCGCGAAGCCCGCATGGCAGCGCTGCGTCGGAAATTTTGAAATACATTTTTGTTTGAAAAACACACGCAAGAACGCACTCGCAAAAATTGTGTTTCAAACCAGCGTTGTGAAGGCCCGTGTAACTACATGCGCTTGGACACTCGATTTTGGAAAAGTTTCGGGTCCACGAGTTTTGAATGGATTCCAGCATGCGAGCACGACGACGCGCGCGCGCACTTCGTCTCATTGGTTGCAAGGGATCATTGGACACTGCTGCTTTTTGATCAACAAATGCGCGCGCACACAATATTTGTTGAAGAGGATGGCACGGGGGGTCAATGCCGGGCGGGCTGGGTCGGTGCGAATTCAAATTTAGGATGGACGAATGGACGATGGGGCAGAACCATGTGCAAGTTGCAGCGCGCAGAAATATGCCGGTAAGTTCGGGGGGGCGAGTCTACCGCTGAGAAAAATCAGTAGTTTTTACGAACGAGTTGACACATTCAATGCTCTTGCAAACATCCCACCCACCCACCCGAAACTTGTTCCAAACCCACGCGGCGGCGACTGCGATGAGCGTTCGGCGCTGGCCGGTGCATCTCCGCGGCCACGCCAGCCCGCGCATGCGCGCGCGCAGCGGCCGGGTTGTTTGGCGCGACCGACGTGGCCGCGGCGGCGCTGACCGCTGGGCGCGCCCCAGCGGGCACCTCAGTTCGAGTCGGCAACTTGGGCGGGCGCGGCATGATGGTAGCGTGGGCGACGGTAGACGCGATGATGATAGCGGCGACGCGGGCGACGATCTTGACAGCGGCGACGGCGGGGCCGGTGATGGCGCGGATGCTGATCGGGCCGACGACGATGACGGCGTTCTCGCGTCGGCGATGATGGTTTTGGAAGTTCGACGCGCGCGCGCGGCCGACGCGCGAGAGCCGCCGCGCGGTGGTGTTCGACGCGGATCGCGCCCCCCCCCCCCCCCCCAGCAAGCGCGAAACGGCGCGCGAATGTCGGCGTGAGGCGGGCGCCAGAGTCGCTTCGCAGTCGCGCGAGCGCAAGCTTGCTCGGGAAAATCCGCGCTGCGAAACCATGTGTTTTTGTCTCCGTTTGACACTCGAATATGACACCATTGCGACAACGATTGGTTCATGTTCGAAGATTCCAGCACGCGCGCGCGTGCACCTCGCCCCCTTCGCTGCAAAGAATGCTCGCGACAGCGCGCGCGCAGGGGCGCTCGAACAATTTGGACACGCGCGCGCGCGAGGCCCGCTTGGTGAAATTGCATGGGAAGTTTGAATACCGAAGATTTTTGGAGGCGATAAACGTGAACCTTGTCAAGGGAACGCGCAAACTTTTTTGAAGACAAGCGTTGCGAAAGCATGTGTTATCACGCGTGTCTTGGGCACTCGAAGTTGAGGCCCTTACGAAACCCGTACTTTTAGACGGATTCCGGCATGCGAGCGCGACGACGCTCGCGCGTGCACTTCGTGCCATGCGTTGCAAAGGGATCATGGGGGACTGCGGCTTTTTGATGAACGAGCGCGCGCGCGCATTTGTCGTTGACAAGGATGGCGGGGGGGGGTCAATGCCGCATGGGCTGAGCTGGTGCGATTTCGCATGCGCGATGGGCGACGCGGTAAAACCATTTCTCAAGTGCAATGCGGAAATGGGCACGGATGGTCCCGAGAGGGGCGGGTCGAATCTAATTCTGCTTTAGAGGGAGACTCTATGCGGTGCTACATATTTTGACTGTCTTTGCGCTGCCCCCTCCACCGCTCGCGCAAACGCCCCGCCTTCCCACCCGCAACTTGGTCGCAAGACCTCTCGAGACCGTGGCGGCAGGTACCGGATCGCACTTGGCAACGAAATCGACGCCAACGACGACAGCGACGACAGCGACGACGACGCCGACGACTGCGACGACGCCAACGACGATGACGACGACGACGACGACAATGACAACGACGACGACGACGCCGACGACGACGAGGCCGACGCCGACGCCGACGACGACGACGACGCCGACGACGGCGACGACGCCGACGACGACGCCGACGACGGCGACGAGAACGACGGCGACGACGACGCCGACGCCGACGCCGACGAAATAGGAGGGACGACGACGAGACGCCGACGACGGACGACGACGACGACGAGGGAGGAAAAAGGACGACCACGGCGAAGACGACGAAGGAAACAACGGCGACGCCAAGGAGGGCGACGACGAAGATGACAAGGAAAGACAGGCTGTTCACGCCGACGACGATGACGGCGTCTTTGCTTCGGCCATGCATCTTTTCGAAAGCGTTCGAAATGCGCTCGCGGCAGACGCGCGGGTGGCACTCGTGGAATTATTTGGCGCGGATCGTGCCGCCCCAGCGCGCGCGCTAGGGCGCTCGAGCGATTTCGACAAGCGCGCGCGAAGCCCGTGTGGTAGCACTTTATGAAACTAGTGAAAACAACCTATGGTTTTCTTAAGGATTCGCAAGAACGCGCGCACGTTTGTTTTACAACCCGCATTGCGAAACCCTGTGTTCTCTGGTTTTTGGCCAGTCGATTTTGAACTCCTTCCGGGACCGCAGGCGTTTGAAGGATTTTGGCACGCGCGCGCGACAACGCGCGCGAGTGCACTCCGCCCCCTTTGTTGCGAGGGGTTCTCGCGACGGCACGGGCGCAAATGCGTTCGGAAGATCTTGGCATGCGCGCGCGTTGCCTGCTCGGCAGCATTTTATGACAATGTTGAACAACCTATTGTTTCTAATGAGTTCGCAAGAGCGCGCGCTCACGTTTTTTGTTTGACAATCCGTGTTGCGAAACACTGTGTTCTTTATGTGGTTTTGGGACGTTCGATTTTGAAAACGAGGGTGTTGGACGGAGTCCGGCATGCGCGCGCGACAACACGCACGCGTGTATTTCATCTTTTTATATAAAAAAGCAATCGATTATTGGAAACTTGTGATTTCTGATACAAGAGTGCGCGCGCGTAAAATTTGTTGAATAGGAGGGCGGGGGGCGATAGCGGCCCCCCTGGAATAGTGCGAGCTCAAATTTAGGATGGGCGACGGGGCAGAATCATATGTAAATTGCAATACCAAAAAAGAAATCGATCAGTCCGGGGGGGTGGGGGTCGAACCGATCTCCACTGTTAAGGAAAGAGAACCTACGTAATGCAGTTTGGCGGCCGAACTTGAACATGTCAACTCCACTGCTCGCGCAGTCATCCTACCCGCCCACCCGCGACTTGGTGTGCAAAACCCTTGCGGAAACGCGATTGCGATGAGTGCTTGGTGTTGGCTGGTGCATCTCTGCGGCCGCGCTCGCCCGCGCATGCTCGCGCGCGCAGCGGCCGGCTAGTTTGGCGCGGCCGACGCGAACGCGGTGGTGCTGACTGCTCGGAACGGCAGGCGCGGTAGCATGGCAACGCCGACGTCGGTAGACACGATGGTGAACGTAGCGATGTTGGTGACGATGCTGGCAGCGACGACGGGGCAGCCAGTGACGGCGCCGATGCTGATCACGCCGACGACGATGACGGCGTTTTCGCGTTGGTGATGAAGGTCTTGGAAGGAATTCAACATGCGCGCGGCAGACGCGCGAGAGTGGCCCGCATGGTGCTATTTGACACAGATCGTGCCACCCCCGCACGCGCGCAAGGGCTTTCGAACGATTTCGATATGCGCGCGAGCGAAGCCCGTTTTGCAGAATTGCGTGGAACTGGTGGAAGCCTCAGGTTTCCCTTCGAATTCGCAAGAGCGCGCGCAAGCTTTTTTTGCAAATTCATGTTGCGAAACCCTTTTTTTGTTGAAGAAATGTTTTTGGGCACTCGCTTTTGAAATCATTCCGAAACCGAAGGTTTTGCAAGGAGTTCGGCATGCGCGCGCGACGACGCGCGCGTGCGCACTTCGCCCCATGTTTTGCACGGGACTCTTGAAACTTATGACTCTTGCTAAACGAATGTCATCGTCGTCGTCGTAAGTGTCCTGGTTGACGTCGGTGGTCGTGGTCGTCGTCGCGGTGGTCGGCGTCCTCGTGGTCGTGGTGGTCGTCGTCGTCGTGGTCTTGGTCGTCGTCGGTGTCCTGGTCGTCGTCGTGGTCGGTGTCGTCGTGGTCGTCGTGGTCGGTGTCATCGTCGCTGTCCTCGTGATCGTGGCCGTGGTCGTTCGTGATCGTCGTCCGTGGCCGTCATCGGCGTCGACGCGCTCGCGGTTGGCGTTGTCGTCGTGGTCGTGGTCGCGGCCGTCGTCGTCATCGTCGTCATCGTCGTCGATGTGGTCGTCGTCGTGGTCATGGTCGTTCGCTTGATCGAGTTACTGCGCGTGGTCGTGATCGTCGTTGTCGTGTTCGCGGTTGTTGTCGTCGTAGTCGTTGTCGTAGTGGTCGTTGTCGTGGCGTCGTGGTCGTCGCCGTGGACGTCGTCGTGGTTGTGGTCGCGGTCGTGGTTGTCGTCGTCATCGTCGTCGTTGTCGTGGTCGTCCTCGTCGTGGCCGTCGTCGTTGTCGTCTGTGTTGCCATCGTCGTCGTGGTGGCCGTGAGCGCGGTCCTCGTCGTCGTATTGGTCGTGGTCATCCTCGTCGTGGGCGTGATCGTGGCCGTCGTCGTTGTCGTCTGTGTTGCCGTCGTCGTCGTGGTGGCCGTGAGCGCGGTCCTCGTCGTCGTTCTGGTCGTCGTCGTGGTCGAAGTCGTCGTCAGCGTCGTCGTGGTCGTCGTCCTGGTCGTAGAGTGGTCGTCATCATGGTCACCGCCGTGGTCGGGGTCAGTGTCGTTGCCATTGTCGTGGTCGTGGTCGTCGTGGTCGTGTCCGGCGTCGTGGTCGTGGTCGTGGTTGTCGTGCTCGTGGTCGTTGTCGTCGTCGTGGTCGTTGTCGTCGTGATGGTCGTGGTCGTGGCCGTTGTCGTGGTCGTGGTCGTGGTCGTCGTGGTGGTGGTCGTCGTCGTGGTGGTGGTCGTCGTCGCGGTCACGTCCGTCGACGCCCGTCGACGTCGTAACGGATGACCGACCTGCATAATGGAAGATGTCCAGCCTCTGGGCGGAATGAATTGGCGAAGAGACAGGGCCGCAACACCGAAACTGCAATGTGTAGGTTCTACACACATAGCAGATCCGCAAGGTATAGGACCTACACGTTGCAGATCTGCAGTGTTCTACGCATTGCAGTCGTGATGTTGCGCGCCTTCGTTACGACAACGGTGTTGGTTACGACGACGATGAACACGGCGATGACGAACGCAATGGTTACGACGACGATGACAACACCGAAACAGACAGCGATGGCCAGAACGGCGAACACGATGCCGGCGACGCTGACGATCAGGACGACGACGACGACGTCGACGACGATGCCGACGACGACGAGGGCGACGATGATGACGCTAACGATAAGGATGCACCAACGATACACCAACACCGATCCCGGCCAGGATCAACCTGGGCCCAGGATCGGTGTATACGCCCTCCTGCCATTGGCAGAATGCATATACACCGGTCCTGGGCCTAGGATCGGCCTGGGCTGGATCGGTGTAGGTGTATAGTTGGTGCCCTCCGAAACGATGGCGATGACGAGAGCGACGATGGGCCCGTCCCCAGGGCCTCCAACAGGTCGGCGCTTTGGGGGGCCCCCGACCGTGCCGAGTGCTCCGCTCCCTCCGGCCTCGGCCGCCACAGAGCTGGCCCTCGCCTCGAGCACGACGCCCGGGCACGACACCACGCGACCGCCCGAAGCGGAGGGGGGGCCAGGACCCCCCCTGCTCCGCTCCCCTACGTACGCTGCAAGGCGACTCCAGAGGCCTCGATGACCGCCCCAAGACGGGCCAATGGGCTCCAAGAGCGCCCCCGAGCGGGCCCAAGACGGCTCCAAAACTGCCGAAGAGGCGTCCAAGACTGCCCGAGAGGGACCCAACAGCGGCCCAGGAACGTGCGCCGAGAACCGAGATCTTCGCCCCAGGAGCCCCCCAAGAAGCACCATGCAGGCTCAAAAGAGCCCCAAAAGAGACCCCAAGAGCACTTGAAAAAAAGGAATTCAAACATTTCCTTGTTTTTCAAGTTAGCCTGGCAGCTAGAAGACGACGACGACAAGTCCCTCTTGCCCCTTCCCTCCCCCCTCCTCCCTCATCCTCCCCCTCCTCCCCCTCCTCCTTGTCCTCCTCCTCATCATCATCCTCCTGGATGCTGGATACTGGTGTTTCCAGAGTTCCTCATCCTCCCCCTCCGTTTCCTCCTCTCGTCGTCCTACTCCTCATCCTCCGCCTCCTCCTCCTGCTCGTTGTCATCTTCATTCTACCCCCCCGTTCCTGCTCCCTCCTGCTGCTACTACTCTCCTGCTCCTGCTGTTGCTGCTGCTGCTGCTGCTCCTCCTCCCCGTCCTCCTCCTCCTCCTCCTCCTCCTCCTCCTCCTCAACGGCGCACAAGGTGGCCCAAGAACTGGCGGCAATTGCGCAAATTGCGCAAGATGCTGCACACCCAATGAACCGCCAAGTCCTATCTGGTCGCGCGTAAACGACAATGCCACCGCGAGCACGTCGACGTCGACGACGGCCACGGACGACGACCACGACCACGACCACGACCACGACCTCGACCACGACCTCGAATACGACGACACCGACCACGACGACGACGACGACATCGACTACGACGACGACCAGGACACCGACGACGACCAAGACCACGACCACGACGACGACGACCACCGCGACCACAACGACGCCGACCACCGCGACGACAACCACGACAACTACGACGACCACCACGATCGCGACGACCACGACCACGACCACGACAACGACGACGACGACAACGACTGCGACGAAGGCGACCGAGACGAAGACCACCACTACGACGACGACGACGACGACGACCACGACCGCGACGACAACGACCACGACGACGACCACGATAATGACGAAAACCAGGACGAAAACGACCACGATCACGGCGACGACCACGACCACGACTACGCCGCCGCCTCCGCCGACCACAGACAGAGACGACGACGAACACGACGACGACGACGATCACCACGACGACGACCACGGGCCCCAGGCAACCGCGAGGTCTAGCCTGGATGCGCGTATGACGCCACTCCGCTGGACCCCGCAAGAGCCCACGAACGCGGCGACAACTGCGCAAGTGGCAACACCCCCAAGGAACCGCGAGGTTGACTCTGGGTGCGCGTGTGACGCCACTCCGCTGATCCTCCCAAGAACACATGAGCGTGGCGAAACTTGCGCAACTTGCTGCACACACAGCAATGAGCCGCGAGGTCTTGTCTGGTTGCGCGTAACTGACCCCCCCCCACCCACACGAGCCCACGATCATGGCGACAAAGGCGCACCCCAGAGAGCGAGCCGCGGAGTCTATTCTGGGTGCGCGTGTGACGCCGTTCCGCTGGACCCCACACGAGCCCACGAAAGCAGTGACGGTTACGCAAATGGCAGCACCACCAGGGGTCCCTGCGGTCTAGTCTGGGTGCGCGTGTGACGCCTCTCGCTGCGCCTCCCAGGAGCTCACATGTCGACAACTGCGCAGATGGCAACACCCCGAGGGAGCCGCGAGATTTTGAGTAAGTTCGCTTACGACGCCGCTCCGCTGGACCCCGCACGGGTCCACAAAAAGGGCGGCACATGCGCAAGTGGCAATACCCCCAAGGGGGCCGCGGGGTCTAGTCTGGAGCCCGGGGGCGCGTATGACGCCGCTCCGCTGGACCTCCCCGCGAAAACGGCGACGCTTGCGCAGGGGGGAAATCGGGAAGCAAAACGGACGCTGGAGGATAGGATAGGGTGAACAACCAAGGGGGTGTTATATGAATGCACCTACGTTTTCGTTCACTGAGTTGACTGATTCAGATAAGACATGCAAATGCTGATGTGTTCATGTGTTTGCTGAGTCTGGATTGCAAGCTATTGTGTGTCACGTTTGTTGAAAACGTGGTTCATTCGGTAGGACGCCTTGGGGTGGACGTTATAAACCTGGGGGTGGCCGTGTTGAGGGGAAAACCTGTAGTTGGCGCTGAACATTCAATGTAAAACCAAAGCTGCATAAACGCACATGCGAAGCCCAACTTAATAGCTTGTGTATGCCACGCGAACCGCACTCACAGAACCGTTGGACGCGCCGCACGAATGATGTTTTTTCTTTATGCAAAAAAATCATTTCAAACAATAAGCGTCATTGGAAATGTTGTAAGGTTTCTGCAATGTTGGTGACAAGCACGTTTCTTTGATCGTATATATGTGTGAACATATTTATAAATATGTGTGTGTGAGTGCGTGGAGAATACTTCTGCGCTAATGATGTGAAATACAAGATAGATTTGAGCGGCCCTTCAAGTCGTCCTCGCTGGCGATCCCGCTGGTCCGATGGAATATCATGCCCGCCTTGGAGAACTTCGGGGAATCCTCGAAGAGATCGGAGGTCGACTCGCTGTCGCTCGTGTGGTTGCTCATTGCCGAATCGCTGGTCAACTCAATTCTGGGCAACAACTCGGGCGACGTGAACTTGTTGCCGGGGCGAAGCTTGGAGATCCCCGTGAAGAGGCCCTTCGTCTCCGGAAGGCGGCTGAATGTCAATGAATCTTGAGGCTCAGCACGACAAAGACCAAGGGGCCTACGGATCCTGCCAACGGGGGGGTCGCCAGGCGGCTGGCGCGGCACCGAATGATGTAGCCACCTGCCCGCGATGATGGGGTTACCGAATCGAACTGATACCGCTAATCCCGGATCTCTCCCAAAATATCCAATTAGCCTGACGAAAAACCCAACCATATGCAGCTGCGAATACCGCATTGTGGGTACCGCTTTCGGTGGAGCTCCCTGTGGGGCCACGAACTGCGTAGAATGTGTTCCAAAATGGGTATCAATCCCCGCATGCGGCCTGTGCCACTGGGGCCTTCGGTCGAGCTCCCTGAGGGGCCACGAAGCGTGCGAGGGGTGTGCCAAAATGGGTGCGGCGGTCCCCGCATGCGGACTGAACCCCTGGGGGCTGGTGGAACTCCCTGTGGGGCCACGAACCGTGTGAGAGGTGTGCCAAAATGAGTGGCGGTCCCCGCATGCGGCCTGTGCCACTGGGGCCTTGGGTGGAGCTCCCTGTGAGGGCACGAACCGTGCAAAAGGTGTGCCAAAATGGGTGGCGGTCCCCGCATGCGGCCTGGGGCCTTCGGTGGAGCTCCCTGTGGGGCCACGAACCGTGCAAAAAGGTGTGCCAAAATGGGTGCGGTCCCCGCATGCGGCCTGTGCCACTGGGGCATTCGGTGGAGCTCCCTGTGGGGCCACGAACCGTGTGAGGGGTGTGCCAAAATGGGCGCGGTCCCCGCGTGCGGCCTGTGCCTCTGGGGCCTTCGGTGGAGCTCCTTGTGGGGCCACGAACCGTGTGAGGGGAGTGCCAAAATGGGTACGGTCCCCGCATGCGGAGTGTGCCACTAGGTCCTTCGGTGGAGCTCCCTGTGGGGCCACGACCCGTGTCAAGGAAGTGCCAAAATAAACTGCGGTCCCCGCGTGCGGCCTGTGCCACTGTGGCCTTCGGTGGAACTCCCTGTAGGGCCACGAACCGTATGAATGGTGTGCCAAAATGAATGCAGTGCCCGAAAGCGGACTGAACAACTGGGGCCTTCGGTGGAGCTCCCTGTGGGGCCATGAACAGTGTGAGAGGTGTGCCAAAATGGGCGGCGGTCCCCGCATGCGGCCTGTGCCACTGGGGCCTTGGGTGGAGCTCCCTGTGGGTCCACGAACTGTGCAAAAGGTGTGCCAAAATGGGTGCGGTCCCCGAATGCGGCCTGTGCCACTGGGGCCTTGGGTGGAGCTCCCTGTGGGGCCACGAACCATGTGAGGGGTGTGCCAAAATGGGCGCGGTCCCCACGTGCGGCCTGTGCCACTGGGGCCTTCGGTGGAGCTCCCTGTGAGGCTAGGAACCGTGTGAGGGGTGTGCCAAAATGGGTAGCAATCCCCGCATGCGGCCTGTGCCACTGGGGCCTTGGGTGGAGCTCCATGTGGGGCTAACGAACCGTGTGAAAGGTGTGCCAAACTCGGTGCGGTCCCCGCATGCGGCCTGTGCCACTGGGGCCTTCGGTGAAGCTCCCTGAGGGGCCACGAACCGTGTGAGGGGTGTGCCAAAATGGGTGGCAGTCCCCGCATGTGGCCTCTGCCACTGGGACCTTGGGTGGAGCTCCATGTGGGGCCACGAACCGTGTGAGGGGTGTGCCAAAATGGGCGGCGGTCCCCGCATGCGGCCTGTGCCACTGGGGCCTTCGGTGAAGCTCCCTGTGGGGCCACGAACCGTGTGAGGGGTGTGCCAAAATGGGTGGCAGTCCCCGCATGTGGCCTCTGCCACTGGGACCTTGGGTGGAGCTCCATTTGGGGCCACGACCCGTGTGAGGGGTGTGATAAAATGGGTGGCGGTCCCCGCATGTGGCCTGTGCCACTGGGTCCTTCGGTGGAACTCCCTGTGGGGCCACGAACCGTGTGAGGAGTGTGTTAAAATTGGTGGGATGATGCTGATGGTGACGATGAGGAGGAGGAGGAGGAGGAGGAGGAGGAGGAGGAGGAAGGGGAGGAGGAGTGATTAGGTGACGCGGGGCGCTGTCTCTTCAAAACGAGGACCCAACACCACAGGACGGTTGGGAACAACTCAGGTTCCCCCCGACACCATTCCTGGCACATCACCAGTAATTACCTCGCGGAGGAGGAGGAGGAGGAAAGGGAGGAGTGAGGAGGAGGAGGAGGAGGAGGAGGAGGAGGTGACGCGGGGCGCTGTCTCTTCAAAACGAGGACCCAACACCACAGGATGGTTGGGAACAAAAAACGAAAACGAGGGAAGGGTAGCGGCATGGGGTATGGGTACTGATTCCTCCTTTGACCACCTGCCCGCACCGGGGCGCCCGCGGGTCATCTTTGGGGCCGATGGTTGCTTCGGCGCAGGAACCACGCTGGATTTCTCTGCCCAAGCTGCCGCTGGCCTCGGTCGCGAGCACTCCTCGCCGACGGCCGGGAGACTGACGCCCGCGAGGCTCGCCATCCTTTCGGGTCTGGTGTGTATTGCAAGATGCTGCCTTGGGCCACAACACTGCTAAAAACAGCATGGTTTGAATCAAACGGGAGGCCGTTCTGGGCAAGAACTTGGGTCCGGTAGTGGGCTCTCTTGGACCCCTCTGTTGGGGCCCTCTTCGGAGGTCTCGGGGTCCGCTCAGGGCTGCCTTGGAGCCCTGGTGGGGCCACATCGAAGGCCAACAAGCTCGTTGAAGTACGCACAGGCAGGACATCATCATCGAAGAAGCACATTGGCAGAATGATTCTGGCCCTCTTGGGAGGAGGAGGAGGAGGAGGAGGAGGGCATTCGGCCATAATGCGCCGTCTTTGCAGCCCATTAGGTTGTCTTGGACCATCTTGGTGCAACCTTGACACCGCCGTGTATCAATATTGCGGCCTTTTGGGGGGCCTGGCGCGTTTTGGCACGCGTTATCTGGGGACTGTCGCCCGCTCCTGGCTGGTTTTCGCCCGCTCTTGCCAAGTGAGGTCCACAGAAAGTGCGGTTCTGGTCTTGGTTCAGGTGGCTACTATGCGAATTACGAGTATGTGGTCGACCTATGACTGTGACCAGAATTGGTTTGGGTGAAAGAAACATGGTGCTTCATTCTATGTAAAGGAATGATGTCGGACTATGACTATGACTATAACTGGTCTTGGTCTAGGCATGGGCTGGGGAGGATTACTTTTAATGCCCGACCATAACTGTGACTGTGACTGTGACCAGGCTTGGTTTGGGTTCAGGTAGTTCGAGCTACTCGAAGGCATTCCGAATTCGGCCATGGAAACAACATGAGCAGGACAGCCGCGGTCACAATTGTGGTTCGGGTAGTATTGATATTGTGGTTCGGGTTGCATTATTTCCTATCTATATTACCACACGCTGCCAGAAAACCCATAGGGATGGCCACCCCCCTCCCAATATAACATATGGCCCCTCAGGCTATCTCTGGGCCTCCAGCTTTCAAGACCACCTCGCTGGCTTCCGGGAGTTCCTGGGACATGTGAAAATACCTTCGAGACGGCCCACAAACTCCCAAGACGGCTTCAGAGGCCCCGAGCGACACCCCACGGAAGCAAGGAACTTTCTTCGGGAACAAACTTATTTTCAGCATATTGGATTTGAGAGCGTTGAAGCTGGCCCAAGAGCCCCCAAACTCGCCCTAAGATTAGATCGGAGGGTCGCCTTGATAACATGTCCGAACCAAAATCTCCAAAACAAATCTTGGACGCCATACAGAACTCAAAAATACCTCAAACCATCGGAAATCTCCCGGAGACTCTCCCGGAAAATCGTGCCCCTCGGAAATGTCCGCGGCTCAATCTCCCTGAAAGTCTTGCCCCTGAAAATCTCTGTGGGAATCTCCCGGACAAGTTTTCCCCTCGGAAATCTCGCGGAACATCTCCCTGGCAATCTCCCGGGAAATCTTGCCCCTCAGAAATCTTGCCCCTCGGGAAATCTTGCCCCTCTGGGGGACAGCACCCATTTTGGCACCAGTATTGAAACCGCGAGGCGGCTCAAGGTCGACAGCGAACACGGGGATTCGCACAGTGCCGGCTTCGCGGCGCGCGTTGCCGCTCGGATGGCCTGGCGTTGGCGCCCCTTGAGCGGTCGACTACCATCGGATATCCACCTTGACTTCTCCAGGCGAACGTCGTCTGATCCGTCCGCGCCATCTTCGCGCGTTGCTCGTGGGACCATCGGTGGGGCTTGACCTCCATGGTCGGCTCGCTCCCGGCGCCCCCGCGATTCAGCCGGCGCCGCGGATGCTGGCAGTCCTGCGCGAAACGACTCCCGATCGCGATGCTCAGGACGGTCGGATTGCTGTCCTGCTCTTGCGGTCGATCTCCCCCCCTTGATTTGGATGGCAGCGCTGGGGGCGCCATTCTCCTGGATGACGTGGGCGACCAGCGACCAGCCTGTCTTAGACCGCCCTCCTTGCCGCTCTGCACCAGCCCCTAGCTCTCGCCGACGGTCGCCAGGTTCAGCCAGACGTTGATCTGGCCCGAGTTGAACCCCGCAAGTGCGCCAATGTCTGGTTGCGTGGTCGAAGAAGTCGCCGGACCCTTGGGGCCCATCGGCGCGCGAGACGCCCCCCTTCCTTCCCCGAGCCCTCCCCTGGGGCCCCGGCCCCGTCGATCTGGGGGAGGGGGGGGCCCTTGGGGGCGCCCGACCGCGGCGCGGGGGACAGGGGGCCCCAAACCGGGCCAAGGGGGCCCCAAGAGGCCCCCGGGACGAAACACGAGGGCCACGAGTCGCTGAAAGGTCGATCCACAACGCACGCGCTGGTCTTCAGACGGCCCAGGGCCCCCGAGACGGCCCGAGAAGCTCCCTGGAGGCGTCCCAAGAGGGCCTCCAGAAGCAAAGAAAAACTACCCCCCCAACAAAAACATTCATTTTAAACACGTTCGCCTCTAGAAAGTCCACAACGTCCCAAACGGCCCAAGTGGCCGTCAATATCGCCCAAAGGTAGGCACGGAGGCCACCGAGAGGGCTCCACGACGACCCAGGAAGGGCCCCAATGCGGCCAGAAAAACCCCCGACACGGCCCACAACGGCCCTGGGACAGCCCCAAGAGGGGGCCCAGAGGGGGAGCCCGAACGGACATTTCGAATCCCCCACCCCAAGACGCCTCCAGGTTGCCCCAAAAAGCCCCCAGACAGGCTCCAAGGTGGTCCCAAAATGGTAACAAGAAGCCCTCAATAGGTCCCCAGGGGGCACCCCAAGAGGTCCAAAAACTGCCGCCAAACGCCCGAGACGCCTCCCACGAGACCACATCAGCCCTCCGAGCGGCCTCGGAGCCGCAACCCAGGCACGGTGGCGGGATGTGCCGAAGTTCAGGTGTTTTGGCATATGCCCACCGTCTGCACGCGCGGGCTCGCCCGTTTCCCCGCGCGCGCGGCGAACGCCGGGAACGCCAACCCAAAAGGCCCCGAACACGCCCCCAAGAGGCCCGTGCAAAGCCCCGCGAAAACTCCAAGAAACCCCCGATAGGCGCGCAGGGAACAACGCACGACAATCGCGAGTTTCCCATTGGGTCAGCGGCGCGGCACAAGCCCAAGAATCGGACTTTGCGGTCCCCGCGGCGTCGCGTAGCTCTCCGTTCTGAGATGAGGCCGTCGCTGTTGCTGATGGATGTGACCTCCCCTCTGGGATATTTTCGAGCTTCGTCGCGCGCTTCGCATCCGCCTGCCAGGTCGGCGGCATTGTCGGCAGCGGCACTGGGACACCGCGGCAGTCCAGCTTCCAGCTTCTCTTCTCGATGCTCTTGAGAAGCGCGTCCAGCAGCGCTCGCGACCAACGGCGGGTGCGGGTCCAGGCCGGGTGAAGCTTGCAGGTCAACGTCTCCCCGAGAGGAAGGCGCTCGTCTGGGATGATCGCCGCGCCCACTGAAGGCCTTCGCGGCGAGCGTGCTGTCCTCGACCGCGCAGCAACACTTGCCCTCCACGTCGCGGCGACGACAGGGCCTTCCCAGAAACTGCTTCGACCTCGGTGTGATCCCGAATCCACCAGAATACTCGAGGGGCCATCGATGGCCGCCCCCAGTCGCCCGCGCCCAAGCCCTTCGCCGGGGCCTCCTGCACCTCGGATTTGCGGCTTCGTCTCGCGGCTGAGACCCGTGCTGATGTGGGCTAGAAATGAGGAGAGCTGCGCTGAGAAATCGCGTCAGCATCGTCCGCTGCCGAAATGGCCGCCGAAGGTGAGAACAGCGTTGGGGCGGTCGAGGGGGGCCTTCGGATCTCAGGAATTCCCCCAGGGGGCTCTCCTGGGAACGTCCCAGGAATTCGCGTCGTCGATAACTTCGGTGATGCCGCAATTGAGGTTCTGGGCAATTCCCTGCGCGAAATTTCCGGTGTCGTAAGTGATAATGACCTCGTGGAGACACCCGGAATCGTGGACGGGGAAGTCGTGCATGGGGCCCGGATCTCGCGCGGGGCCTCGGGGAGCTCGCCGGCGTGGTCTGGCGCGGCGCCTGAAGGCTGTCGCGGCATCTTTTTCTGCCCCCCCGGCGCCGCGACGTTCTCCGGCGCCCGTCGAGGGCGCGCGCGCCGACTCCGGGGCGGCCGCGACATCGGCCTCCTCAACAGAGGGCAGTGCGAAGTGCTCGGGAGGGCGAGCAGCTGCGCCCGGCGCCCGAGCCGCTTGAAGTGGACTGCGCGGGCCTCGCAATCGGCGACGGCGCCAAGCCAGCGCAGCGCATCCACTCCGATGAGGAGGAGAGGGCGGGGCGGGGCGGGCATCCAAGATGTTGATCTGATCGCCCTCCACGCCGACGATCTTCACGGGGGGTGCGCCCTTTCAGGCGCAGGCTCTGGAGTTGCCACCGCCGAAGATATAGGTGCTCTTGCGCGAGACGTCCATATTGAGATTCCTGCCCGGCGCGCAGTGGACAAGATCGCGCGGCGTCTCGGCCGCCGCGACGCCCGCGATGGGACGTCGCGCCGACGTCGGAGATGCCGAAACCCTTGGAGAAGCTCTGCATTACACTCATCAGCATCCAGTCGCCCGCGCCCTCCCAGACCGCCAAGACGGGGAACTTCTCGTGCCGAGGCTGCTTGACATCGATATTCCAGTCCTCGAGGGTCTGCGGCAGCTCGGCGAGAGACTTCCTGGACGATGAGGATGAGCAGCCCTTCCTGGGCATCCGATCTCGGTCGGCAGACGATGCCCTTGGCGCGTGATCTCTGGTCGAGAGTCTCGCGATTGCCGCCACACTTGAGGCATGAGCCCCTGCGACTTGATCTCGGTTGCACCACCAATTCGTACACGGCCCTTGTCAGAGGATCGACTAATGGCCCTTGTGCTCTTCGCCTTGGGATGTCATCCTCGTTGGCCCATGTCGTGGCGTCCTGCCTCCTTGCCCTCATCCATATGAGAAAACTTTCCGGCTGTCTTCACTCTGCGAATAGTTCTCGAGCCCAGTCGAACCTGCGCTGCTGGGCTGCGAACGCCTGCTCGGCAGCCTCAATCTCCTCAGAGCTGTAGCGTGGCTCCTCAGGAAAGCCATCGTCATTCTCGGTCGCGGCAAACGTGTCTGACGCCTCGTAGTAAGCGTGGTGATCGACGTCTGGCTCATCTTCGTCTGCTTCCCAACCGTCGTGGATGCGACTACGTCCTTGATGCCAATTCCCGTCTTGGCCTTGCTTCATGTCACGATTCGAGGGCTCGTCGTCTGGCCAAGACGCTCTCAGCTGCAACCGATGCTCTGGTAATCGAAGTTGCCCTTCACGACACTGGTGATTGCTGCTCCCTCAGGTGGTGTTAGTCTTGACCGTTGCTGGTCCAGGGGAATCGCCTGGTGGAAGCCCGTGCCGAAGTCGGCGTGCTCTGGGATCTCCTGGAGGCCGGTCGTGGCAGAATTCCAGATCATGTTCGATTCGTTGACCTTGTCCGCGGCGTCCTCGGGGCCCTCCAGATCGATCTTGTAGACGAGCCAGTTCAACTCATGATGCAAAATGTTCCATACTTCTGATATGTCCGACCGTCTGTCCAATCGCGGCCGCTTGAAATAGTCGGCGTCGAACCCCTTGACGACGTCGTGATCGGCCTCATCGCCCCTGCTGGTGTAGCTCAGCATGGGGTCGCCCGTGTCACGTCTCAGCTCTTGTATCCATCTGGCAAGATACTTCCAAGCGTCCTGGATAGGCTGAGCTCCGAAGTTAGATGCGATGTGCCTGCGCAATACATATGCCCCGTCGTCTCGTTTGATGCAGTCCCTGTCCATGTTTGGTTGTTTGCAGCTTGTCGAACCAATTCTTCCAGTCGTCGCCATAATCTGGGTCCGCGAACGTATCTCTCGTCACGACGGACCCCGCAAAAAAATGCGCTGGCACCTCTTGTAGTCGTCCACCGCTTTGAGTCTCTCGCTCCACGTTGGAGCGAACTCGTCTGTGATCTCAGCCATGGCGGCGTAACACATATCAAAAATAAGATAGTGTCATGTCCGTGGGAGTTGCAAATGCGCTACCATGTAATGGTCCCGATTGCACCACCGCCGTGTTAGCACTCTGCGTGGAAATATTATCTCTCCTTCCCCTCATCGTAGTCAATGATCGTCTCGATGTTGGGAAAGAGATCTTGGGGCAGAAACCTGCGCGATGCTGTTCACACTCGTGGCGGTGGCACAGCACTGCTCCTGGGCAACGGGCGCAATACCTGCCCTGCGGCTCTCGGCCGCGCGTCGGAAATTCCTGCAGATGTTTGATGCGGCAAAAGCCCGAGCCAGAATGGTTCCGGATAAAACGTATAACGAGCTTGGAAGCCTGTGGTACATGTATAACAAGCGTTTCAAGCTTCGGGTATCACGAGGACTCTCGGGGAGACCACATAGCATGGCTACGCTGCAAAATTCGTGGGAAACACGCTGCGCCGTGACATGCTGATAAGCATAAAGAGAGGGGCTCTTGGTGGGCCTTGACACGATTCGTATTTCTGTGTCTAGGTGAGATCTCAAGCACGGCCTTCGAGGCCACCTGTCGTAAGTAGGCGCCAGGGCGGCGCGCGAAGGGCGGAGAGAAACAGAGACGGCCCCAAGAGCGGTTTTTTTCCGCAGGGGGCAGGACCAGGGTTAGTCTGCAGGGGACTGTCCAGCCTCGCGCACAAAAGACCTATCTCTTGAGGAGGGGGTAAGTTAACAGCATACTGCATGTACCCCACTCCTCGCCTCGACGACTGAATCACTCGTGCGGATGTTCCGCGCGAGTGCGGATGGAGGCCAGAATAAATTCGTTTCAAAGCGATGGTCAGTCCAGCAATCTTGCGCTGCTGGCATTCACGACCCAACAAAAAAACATCGCCTTGTGGTGTACGCACCACATGTCGTGCAAAAATATACGATGGCCTCGCTCGATCTGCCATCCTTGTCAGGTCTGGTGACCACATTGTAAGGCGTGGCCCATGTCGAAACTGAATACGGCCTTCCAGGTTTTGCTCGGCCCTGGGCATCCAAGCAAGGGTCTACTCTCAACATCTCTGCTGAGCAAGAAACATCTTATACACCTGGCTCTGCCGCCTTCCTGCTTCTCACAGCAGTGCCACCCCCCAGACTTGAGGAACCTTGCCCGCGGTCCTTGGGGGGGGGGGGGGTCGCTCGAATTTTTCCATCGGAAACGCACAGATAACTTTGGCCAGCACCCGGGCCGCAAAAGCTAACTTTTCCAAGGAAATATTAAGCACTTCCGAAAACTGGGGTGAAGGCGAAGGGTGGAGGGAGAGGGGATGCTTGGCGAGGGCGTCTGCGCTCCAATTCCCAACCGCGATTCTTCTCTCTCCGTCGGGTAGGGGGTCGATGACACTTCTCGCGCGATGGGCAGGCGTGTGACGAACTTCAGCCACGTGATCCCGTTCCTCGTGCAGCAGAGCTCATCTCCTCATTCCTGCATAACGATGACGCCTATCAACCTGATGCGAAGGGTCGGTCCTGCATAACTTCACAACCGTCATACCGTCGCTGTATCTTGTGCTTTAGTAGGGAACCAAGAACGGGATCAGCGCCATCGCCCGGTGCTCCGCCGACTGCGGTGTCTGGGGCAGTACGTCCCAGACAGTTCATATGGCATAGACAACGATATCCTCTTCAGGGCCTAAAAAGATCCAGGCGTAACCAGCCCTTGCCAATTCTCGGATTGTGCGCCGTGAGCACGATCCGTCGATGCACACATCACATCCCCTTAAGTCGATACTCCCCCAGGGCACTTCCTCCGTTCGTGGGTTGAAGAGGTGAGGGTTGGGGCCATCGTGGGGGTTAGGGTAGCTGGTTTCGGGGTGTTCCATCTTCAAATCGTCACAGCAGCTCCTGCATTCACTTTCAGCTGCCTCTTGGAGCACCTCTGCATTACCACCTGCAACTTCGAGGCGCACAGCAACTACATCAGGATGCTGACAGAGCCAGCGGTCACTGGCGCATCCTGAAGCTCGTGCCCGTGCACGTGTCCAAATGCCTCCACAGAAACAAGAAATGGCCATGTATTTTTCCTGCTGGGAGAGCTTTCGGGACCCAGGGCCAAGGAGCTTTTGAAGCGGCTCGACAGCATTCCTGGCCCCAGGGACAGACGGGGAAAGCACGGCCAGCTTACGTTCATGACCTCGTTGGGTGGCTAACATCAGTAAGTGGTCGACCATGCACGGAGAGGTGCAAGCCAGGTGAATTTCTCTGCCATAGTCGTCTTCCCAAGTGAGTGCAGATGTGGCGCACCATCCAACTCTGAATAACGACAGGTGCATGCGCTGAATCGGCCCGCGGGAGCTCCTCCAGCTAACATGGCTATTAAACGGCACCGCACACCACATCTGACAAAGCTGCTTGACGTTGTAGTGAGACGTGACAGGGTCCGTGGCCGCCAACCACACAATGTGAGCCAAGTGCAGGGCTGGCGCAACGCCCGCCCTCCAGGCAGGGTCTCCTCCGAAACAAAGTTTAGCAGTGAGTGAGCACCCTCGATGTCGTAAGACACGATACGACAGCATGACACGTCGCGCTTGATGTAACTCGTGGTCGCTCATACCAACAACCGCCGAACCGAACGTGGCAGCGGGCTGGAGGCCCGCCACATATATCTTGCCGATGCGCCCCTTTTGTCTGGGAAGACTTCGCCGATATCTCTGTAACACCTTGTGCCTTTTATACATGCACCTAAACCTGACCTTGCGGCTGTGGAAAGCGTTCTTGGTCGAACGCCTCTGGCCAGGAGCCAGATCCGTTCCGAGGCTAACCGTGCTATTAGTGACGGTGCCAGCCATCTGGCCTAACAACCTTCCCAGTTTCTTATCGATGCCTAAGGGGCTGCCGAAGGTGGTGAGTTTGTCACCCTGTAAACCCACTTTAAGCTCATATCTAAAAACAACAAACATGCTAGCACAAGCCTGAACCATTTTCTCAAGGGCCTCAGCCTCCGTGCCGCCCCCAGTCGTAAGGGCGCCGTCGTCAACGTACGACGAAAGGGCGACTTGCGGGTGACTGCTGCAAAAACGATCGAAGGCGCCGATGCTGTAGACCCGCGCGAACAGGTCGTTGAAAATGCCCCCCGCTGGGAGGCCACCCGAGGCAAAGTAGGGGTTCGCACTGTGCAGGCACCCGAGCCTGAGGATACGGGGGCCCCTCCAAAAGTTGTACGTGGTCCTAACAATCACCTTATTGAACCCATACTCAATCGCCCTATTCTTAAACAACTTCAAGTCAAAACTTTCGTAATACTTAGTCCCGTCCCAAGTAACCCCCAGAGTGATCATCCCCTTAGCCTCGGCCACTTCGGCTTGGGCAGCCTGGTGCCACACGGCATCCTGAGCGCTGCGTCCTGGCCCGAAGGCCGCAAAGCGGCGGGGCAAGTTGGTGTTCAACTCGAGCAGGTGGTGTCTTCTCAGTCGCTCCCAAACTCGGACGGGGCCCGCGCGCAACAGGATCGGTCTAACTCCCCCTTTGCGCTTCTCGAGGAGGGGGAACAACATCCAGAACAACTGTTTGGGGAAAAGGCCCAGGGGCTCGATGGCCTGGAATATGGCGCCGAGCGTGTCCAGGGCAGAATCAGAGACCAAAGACAGCTGGCGGGGGCGCAGACCGCCCAAGGACTGCGACGTCATTTTGGAAAAAGAGTT
This sequence comes from Prorocentrum cordatum, assembly GCA_963575745.1. Classification (NCBI taxonomy): domain Eukaryota; class Dinophyceae; order Prorocentrales; family Prorocentraceae; genus Prorocentrum; species Prorocentrum cordatum. The sequence continues at coordinate 894,962 of CAUYUJ010016616.1, forward strand.
ACTGGCAGCGCGAATCTCCGCCGCCGAAGCTCGAGGAAGATGGCCCCTGTCCAGGACTTCAACTTGGAAAGGGGAGGTGCTGACATGCCGAAACTTGGCCAGAGTCCTACTTTCCGCATCAAGGGCTTCTTGCGGGTTACTCGCGAACTGTCCAGCCGTGGCCTGAACGACCGTGGGGCCACATTTCTCATTTTAACTTGGTTAACCGATGCATAGCCCTTGCCCCTCCCGATAACGCTTTCTCCTGCCATTCGCCCCAAGACTCCTTTTTGTTCCTGTTCAGGGTGGCTTGGGCGAGCTCCAGGTCATCGTTCCAAAAGTCCATGATCTCCTGAGCGCCCTGGAGCCACGCGACTGAGGTAATATTCCATCTGGTGAGGAGGTCCCGCGCCTGCCTGATCGTCGCGTCCAACCTGGCACTCGATCCTTCGCCTGGCACGGGCAGTAACTGTAACTGCTTGATCTGCGACTGCGCATCCTGCTGGAGCTGCTCCAATCTGTGGGGTTCGACTCTGGAGCTGTCCTGGGCATCAGACAGGCGCTGGGTAATCCCCACCGTCTCCTTCATATGTTGGGCCAACCAGACCCATCCCAAGGAAGCTTCCTCCCTGGGGGACTTCTTAGGCCTCTCGCAGATGGAGGCCCACCGAGGCTTCAGGAAGGCCCCTTTGTGGCCCTTGCTGACAATGTCGACTCCAAGGAAGCTTTCGAGTTCTAACTCTAACGCGCTGGCGAACTCTTTCCACGCATACGTTAAACGGGCCCAGGCTCTCAAGACAGGAAGGTGCATCGCAGCATCAGCAGCATCCTCCGCCAGACTTCTGGCGAACGTCCAATCCTGGGGGGAGGGAGTGGGGCCAAATGGGAGCTCAGCGGGTAACTTCTGGTGGGTGTGGTAAATAAAGGGGTGCAACTGCACCGCTTTGTCCCTTAACCTAATTTGCACCGGCCTGTGGGGTCTTCCCGTCCACGACATATCAGCTCCTATCTGCTCCACAGCTCTGGCCATGCTCGTGCTGGCCATGAAAAGTCGATGGTCGTGAGCGCGCTGGGAGAGACGCAGGTGCGCTGCTCAGGAACGAAGAGTGCAACGTCCAGTCGTCTCGGTAAACCTGTACCGTCCACAAGACTGGGTTCCATTTTCCAGTCGGCTCCTACTAGGAAAGGGTGCCCCTTCTCCAGGCGCAATCAGATGTTCTTAAGCATTCCGAAGTTGGACTCACAAAGTCCAGTACCATATTTGAGGTAAGCACAGACAACGGGCAGGGGGGGCCACGAGGGGATATCGATCACAGCTTTGATGATTCTACTGGGCACGATGATTCCAGCGCCGTCCGTGGGCCATCTCAACCCCTAAAGATTTCCTGACACAAATGGCCACCCCGCATTTTGGTTGCCCAGCCTGCCCAGGGACCGAGGGGGTGGAAAGCAGATTCCAACCTAACTTGGAGACCGAGTCGCATGTTTCACCCAATCTGTCCTCCAACACGCCGGTCTCCTGAGCGAAGACGATGAGGGCAGTGGTGGTCTTCAGACAGTCTCGCAGCGTACTCCAGGCATTTCCGTTGTAACTCTCAATGCATTCGCAACCGCCAAGCACCCCAGGTAGGGTGGGAGGCGAAGGGGCAGGCGGGGGGATCGGAGTGCCACACTGCGACAGCGGGAAGCCGCTGCACCTTGGGAGTGTGGCACTGCTACCCCAGACGCTGCTTCTTAAAAAGTGCGCGCAGCTGCTCCCCGAATTCTCTCTTGTCTGTGCGCTGTGCACTAAAGAAAACTCGCTCAAGCTCATCATCATCCAGATCGAGGTCAAGATCAGGTACACTCTGGTGCACCGCCTGCTGCCCAAGATCGCGCGGGGAAACATGAACGGTGATGTCACGTGCTCATCGCTCGTTCCCATCTTGATGTCCCCACTTCCGTCGGCGACGAACGGTGATGCAGGAGTACAGGTTTCGTTGATGCTGCCTTCTGCTGGTCCATGAGCTTCTTGAACTTGGCGAAGCTTGTAGATGGCATGAAGCCATCCATCTCCTTTTTGCCGTCGGCTTCGATGGTGTCATGATCAATGTGGCATGTCGAAGAAGACTCAGCAGCGGCTGGCATAGTCTCCACGAGCTTCTGGTTAAGCCATACCAACTCCTTAGCCACCGCCTCCTGCTGCGCCTTGAGACTGTCGAGCTTATCGTTTGCCTGCTCGATGACAAGCTGCTGGTGTTGAACTTCTTGAGCCAACCTGCGCTGCGTAGCCTCGGCCTTGATAATATTGTGGTCGACGGCAATGTGTTGAGACAGAACTGGCTTGCACTCGGCGAGGGACTGACGTGCTTCTTTGAGTTGCTTATCCAGTTCTGCCTTAGCTTGGAACCCACTGGGACCACATGTCCCGACCATGCGGATAGTGATCTCTTGTTCATTGATCTGGTCACGGAGTTGCTGCTGCTTGTCCGTTTCTTGTGCTGGAGGAGAGCCCGCCCCAGCTGGAGAATGCTGCAAGCCCATGCCGTTGTTGCCGTAGTTCCCAACACCTCCGCCGATGAACTTGTCGAAGCGTTTGGCCAAGGCGTCGAGCTTCTCCTGTAGCGGATCGTGGCGTCCCGCTGCACCTGGGGCGCGCTTGACAGTGCGCCCGCCAGCAGCAGGGCGAGACGTATTACCATTCTGGCTCTGCACATGCTTGGCGTTGTTGCGAGCCGCCGCAATGACCTTCTGGGGCGCAGACTTGCCGCACCCTCCCCAAGGCACCAAAGACGCTCCAAGAGGCCTCCAGGACCGCCAAGAGGCTCCCAAGACGCCCCAAGAGGCCTTCAAAAAGCTTCCAGGAGACATCCGACGAGACTCTGAGAGGTAAACCGCCTGGGCATCGTTTCTGGATGGGCCTGTGGGGATACTTTCTGTTCGCAACCGCATGCGGACAGCCGCGCGACGTCGTGGAGTCGCACGACAACCAGGCGTACAACGAGCAGGACGGAGGCCAGGCACTACAGCGGGCGAGCGCTGAAACATGCAAGCAATGAGGCGGGCAGCTAGCCGGGCAGGACCGAGGCGCAGCGCGGGCGGCGAACGAACAGCGAAACTGGCGCCACGCAACTGACCTCCGCGCAGCTCAGAAGCCGAAGACACTCGAGCCCAGGCACACCCGTGACATCGACCTCCTCGAAAAGACTCACGACGTCTCCGGCAAAGCGCATGCCAATGCGGGGGCACAGCGCCGCCGTCGTCAACCACTAAACTGCGAACAACACCGCGTGAGCAGCAGACCTCGAAGCGCCGCCAGGTCTCTGCGCCCCAGCTGCCCCAATCGGCGGGGCGAATTGTCGAAGGAGTCTCTGCCAGTGGGAAGCGCGTGTGCTTCCGCCGCAAAGCCGATGGCATAATGCCGCCTGGTGTCAAGGCCACGCAGCTCCTGCGGGGGGCGCCGCGGGATGGTGAACGGGCCGGAGACGGCAGATCGATGAACCACCTGGCCCGCGCTCCCCGGGACGTGAAGAGTCAGGACCGTGCTGAATGGGGTCGCAACTAACAGCCGCAGAGATATCGCTGCCACGCAGCGAGCGGGGTCGCAGCTAACAGCCGCGGAAATACTGCGTCCCAGGGCGGAACGCGCGCCTCCAGGGGGGGGGCAGCCGCGGGGGGCGGTCGGGACAGTCGAACTGGGATGCCCATGCCTCGACGCCCCGGGGGGGGCGCCGGCGCGCCGCGCCGACTCGGTCGCGCGCGACGGCGAGGGCGCGGCGCAGCCACTGAGCCCGCGCCTCGCCCGCGGAGGGCCAGCCGCAGGAGGGCGGGCGGGCCAGAAAGATCAATCATCGAAGAAACGCGAAGCGTAAGCGCCCCAGAAGGGCGCGGTGAAAGCAGGCCAAACAGCTGAGGAGGTCACGGCTAACAGCCGCGGAAAGATTGAGGAGACGCACGGACCCGAGCACCACCGGGCGGGCCTAGACCGCGGCGCGCAGGCCCCAGCACCCCGGAGGGGGCACAGAGGGCACGGGCATTGCGTGAGTGGCGCTTGCAGCTAACAGCCGCAGAGCAAGTAAAGGCACGGTGGAAAGAGCCCCCCGAGAGAGGACGTCTGCAAGAGGAGGGGCGGCGAGGATGGCGCGATGGCGGGGCGCGGGGGGCGGCGAGGGGCGGCGGCCAACAGCCGCAGTCAGCGCGAACAGAGTGAGAGGCCGCCAGGCGGGAATATGAAGCGCGCGGGCCGTCGATGGCCAGCGAGGGCCAGGCGCCAGTGGGCGGGGCAGCGCGGGGCCGCAAAGGGCGCCGCAGCGGCCTCAGCAGTGGCGGGGGCCCGCGTGGAGGAGGCCCGATCCCCGAGCCGCCTGCGGCGCGTCGGGGGGGCGGCAATCACCTGGGGGGAGAGAGGCCGCAATTGGCGTCCTGGAGGGGGCTCTAAGGCCTAGGGCGGGCCGGCGGCCCCCGCTGGGCACGCCCAAGGCGGCGTTGGCGCGCGCGGGAGGGTGCGCGGGAGGAGCCGACCAGCCCCGCTGGCCAGGATGAGGTTGGGCTCCGAGAGGCACGCTGATGCACAGTGTGGAGCGTTCACGAGTGTCGTTGCGTGCGCCCGTCTGCGCGGCCTGGGCGGGGCGTAGGGGCGCGCCCAAGGCCTGCGCGAGCCCACTGCCCTTCTGGGCCCCGCCGTCCTTGTCCAACGGGGTTCACTGTCTTCGCGGGGCCCCTTGCCTCTGGCCTTGCCAGGGGTGCCCGCGGTCGACCTGGCTCCGTCGCTGAACCAAGCGTGGACTGCGCCCCAGTTGACCCTCGGACGGAGCGCTGCGTCCATCCTGAAGACATCGCACTTGTGACTGAGCCATTCTTTGAGGAAGAGCACGCAGGAATTGGGATGCTGGCGCGCACGGTCAGCGCAGATGCGGCCCGACGGCGGGGGATTTGCGGTCGCCCATTGGTGCCATACTCCGTTGAAATAATCACCCAAGTCTCTCTGGAGTCGCTTCGCGGTCTCGGCAAGAGCCTCGCACGTGGGGTTCAGGATGTTTACTCGCTCCAGAGGTGTGTTGTAGATGTAGAGTCCTGCGTCCGGGTCGAATAGGTATTGCGAATAGTCGGCTTGTGCGCTCCTGAAGCATGGCCAGGGGCCTGACCGGGGAGCGGGGAGGTCGTCGAGAATGGGGGCGCGTGCGCACGCGCGGGCCGACTCCAGCGGCCGTCGGCCACCCAGCTGGACCACCCTGCCCAATCTGTCCACTGGCCGCCGTAGGGGCTGCTGCGGCTGGTCTCGCGTTGCCGACGCGGGCGGCGCTCGCGTCACCCTTCGCCCAGGTCAAACTCATCCCGCGTCGCATTGGCAGCCCGGGGTTGCCGGGGGATGCTTGGGGAAAGCGGGGCTCCTCGCTCTGGGAGGCGCGCGAGGTTCCTGCCGTCTTACCCAGCGAGCACAGGGGGGGCGCATGGACCATCGACGGGTGAGGTGGGGCCGCATGATCGGGGCTTCCGGAGGAATAAATCTGCACGACCGGGGGGTCCGATCTAGGGGTCGGAGAGAGGGCCGCGGGCGCGGCTTGGCGCCCCCGGCGCAAAGAGATTTTCCCGTCGGGGGAGCCAGAGGTTTCCGAGCCCGCGTCCCCGCGGCCGGCGGCATCGTCGTCTCCAGTGGCGGCAGGGAGGCTAGCGGAGTTGGCCACTTGGTGGGGGGGGGCGTCAGCGGCGGGGCTCGCAAGCCGCGGGTGGGCATCTTCAGTGGAGCGAGAGCTGGCCCCACGGTTTGTAAGGAGGGCTGGTGCCGCTCCGTACTGACGTCGCGGGGGGGGCACCACCTCGTTGCCCCAGTCGGGGATTTCGGGTGCGCGGGGGGCAAAAATGTGGAATTCTGCAGGCGGGACTGCCGCCTCAGAGTGCTGCTCGCCGAACCGTGCCCACCATTCGTTGTCGCTGTGCCCCCTGACAGGGGTGGTGTGAATCTGTCTGCACAGGTCCTGCGCGACCGCGAAGGGGACGTCCTTGGCAAGTTTCTTCAATGACCTGGAGGCGAGTTTATTTGAACTGACACGCGTCAGGAAACCAACGAGGGCTTCCAGGTTGCGGCGTAGGGGGGGAGGACCACGCAAGGGCCATTGACCGGTGTGCTGGGGCCCTTTGGGCAGCATGGTGGGGTCGGTCGAGTGAGCGCAGAGGTGTGTGACCACGCGGGCGGCGGATAGCCGCTTGCCTTGCCAGTGGAAATCGTTGGGGAGGTAGGTTGGCACCAAGTCGCCGTAGACCCTGTTCAGGAAGGGGCTCAGTTGGGGTGTGCCCCAACTTTCGGGGGCCTCGGAGCCTGCCACGTTCCTGCCATGCCCCGCGGTATATTCTCTCCATTGGTCGCCCAAAAATGGGTCCAGGTCGCGTAGGAAATCGACCAGGCTGACCTCGATGAGCCGAGCGTTCAGGCGGTTCCGTTCCGACTCCTCTGCGGCCTCCAGGCGGTCAATGTCGATGCGTTTCAATGCGGCCCTTTGAGAGGGCCACATGAGGCAGAAGGTTGCGCACTTCCTCGGCCCCGCGCGTTATGGGAGGGCGCACGTATTGGTCCGGGGCGAACAGGCCAGGGGCACCTCCGTTCCTGCTGAACGGGACAGGCTGGGAAGCGGAGGCGCGATTGGGAACGAGATCGATGGATAGCGACGGCGCGTCGGGGACTGGCGGAGCTGAGTGTGGTTTGGAGGTGGGGGAGCGAGGGTCGACCAGGTGGGGCGCCCCGGTCGAGCAACCCGTTGACTGCGCTGGGCCGAGCGCCCCATGCGTGAACAAAGCATTTGCGGTACATCCATGCGGCGTTCTAGCTGCGGTTGTTCAGGGCGACGGCACGGTCTTGTTTGCTGCGACTCTGTGTCAGCCTACCATGCAAAACAGCCGAGCGCACGCGAACCTGCCTGCCAGGAGAGAGGGGGGGGGGGGGGACCGGGTGGGCACCCGTCGCGCGCGGCCGCGTTGCGCCTGGACTCCGCTGCCACATGCCCAAACCTGTCGTCCTCAAGCCGCGTGGGCGGTAAGGTGGCGGCCTGAGGGCTCAAGAAAAATCGCCTAGGTCGCCCGGGGTCGCTGCGGGGGGAAGCGCCGAGAGCGTGTGCTGGGAGGCGGTCGGGGTTAAAGTGTGTCCACGGGAGGGGGCCTGGAAGGGTTCCTGGCGAGCGCAACGGCCTGTGCCTTCTCACTGAGAGAGTGGTCTGGGGACAGCTGGTGACCTTCCTACTCGACCACGCGTGCCCAGCACTGAACGCACTGCCATGTGCAGCCCAACGAGGTGGCGTGCGCCTGCAGGCGGTTCTGTGCAAGATACGAGCGGATATTGTCGTCGCGCCATCTCCCGTCGTTGTGCTTGAGGCCGGTCTTGTAGCAGTAGTCACACTTGTACCTGGCCGACTCCCGGTCTGCGCTGAAGCGAGTGTCGCCAGGGGCCAGGTAGCAGGGGGTCATGGTCACGCTGCGGAGCGGGGCCATCGGTGGCGCTCTGTCCAGGGGGCGGTTGTTCCAGAAATTCCCGGATAGGTTCGGAAGGTGGGCAGGGGCGTTAGGTTGGAAAAATCGCGCCGGAGGCGCGCGTCTAGCTGGGGGGGACTGGTGCACCAGGCCACGTCGCTCAGCAGTTGCTGCCATCCGCTATGGTTCGCAGGGTCGTGGGGCTGTGCTGCCAGCGTTTCTTCTGCGGTCGCGGCAGCGTTGGCGAGGGTGGCTGCTGTCCTCCTGAGGGCAGATTCGCACTCCAGCTCCATGCAGGCTGGGAGCGCCGCCCCCCGGGGGGGGGGCATCTCCCCGGGCGAGTGGGTCTCCTGCGGAACGGGTGCTAACTGAGTCTGGTTGAGGGCGTGGGGGGCCTCCACGACTGCGTCTGCGGTCTCTTGGCAGGTTGGCGCCGGGCGTCGGGCCTGCCCGCGCGCTGCCGACGGGGGCGTTTGAGGCGGAGACGGAGCTCGCTCTGAGGGAAGGGTGGGGCCCCGATGAGCGGGTCACTGATGGTTGCGGGATGGATGGGTCGCTTCCGCGGGCGGGGCAGATGGGTTGGGGGCCCGTGGGGCCGTGGGGATCTGGATGCTCAGGCTGTCTCGCGGTTTTTGTTCTCCGTTGGAACCTGCCGCCCCTCCTTGGTCGGTCGCCGCTGCGGGAGGGAGTGCCGGGGTGCTGGGTGTGGCGGCAGGCTGGGTCTCTCTCTTGCAGTCCCAGAACAAGACGGTCCATGCCCGGCTCGAAAGTTAGGGGGGGGCCTCCCTCCACCTCCGACCCGCGGGATCCTGGCACTTCCAGCTGATGCGTGCGCGCTGTGCACGTTGGGTCCGGCTGTGGCGCCAGCCATTGGGTAAAGGGGAGTTGTCTGAGGACTTCTTCTCATATTCCCGTATCCCAAACTCCCCGATGAGCTGGTAGACGCGGTCGCGGTCTAGCCGCGCAGGGGTAGTGAATTGCAGTAGCCATATGGCTGCGAACGTGCCCCAGTAGCATGGTGCGATTGGCCTTCCCCGGCTCTATCTGTCCATCTCGTAATTGAGTCGGGCCTGGGTGCCTCCGGCAAACTCATTGACTTGAGAAGTCGTGGGGCAGGCGGCGCATCCTCCCAACGCGCCCCGGGCGGCTGCGGGGGGGGCCGGGCCGCCGCCTGGGTCCGCCGCCGGGCCGCCGCCGCACGAGGGTTTCGGTGAGGTCTGGTAAACGGGCGGGTCTCGCCGGTCCAGGTTCTGGGCGGGCTGATGCCGAGGATTTGGGTGGAAAGGGGGCGGGCCCTGGTCGCGCCGCTATGAGTCCCGCGTCGGCCGGGGAGGGAACAGGTGGCAGACGCGTGGGCTGTTCGGCCGCGTGCGCGTTTCCGCTGACAAGCTGCGTCCAGAGACGGGCACGGGGTCGTCCTTCCCCACGACTGGCTGCTCGTAGGTTTGAACCCGCTGGGAGTATGACTGTGGCCCACGTGGGCAGCGTAGTATGAAGAAGGGCAGTTCCCCCGTCCGTCTGAATATTGATGGCCCCTCTGGCGGCGACTGCAACGATCACGCATTCACCCCGGAAGGCGGTCAGGTCTACATCGCGGAGGCCATTCGGGGAGCGCACAGCATCGCCCTAAGGCTGAGGACGATCCGCTCCGAAGGCGTCCTGCCTGAACCCCTCAGCGTGGCTGGCAATCCACTCTGAGGTGGGGGTGGGGGCGCTGGCTGCGCGACGCTTGGGCCCCCGGGTGGCAGGGGCCAGACTCGGGTGCAGGTTCGAGCCCCCGCTGCCCCTCTTGGTGCCGAGAGCAGCCGCAGCGCCTGTTGCCTCGAGTAGCTGCGGGCGGGGGGCTGCTCTGGAGGTTCTCCGGACTTCCGCGCGAGCGACCGCGTCCCAGCGCGCGTGTACCTGCGCCGGAGTGCTCGGCAGCGTGTGCCCTGTGTCTCTGGTGGGCGTGGCGGGGGGGATCCGCGCGGCCTGGGCGCCAACGCCTATGCAGCTTGCGTGACCCTGACTTGAAACATCTGCTGGTACTCGGCTGCATCCAAGAACCAGGCGAAGACTGAGGTGATCTGGTCCACGGTGCCGGTGCCTGTGGTGGCCTCTATTGCTTCTACGACCCTTGACGGAGGTACCTGTGCGAGATCCGCCAGGTCCCAGTGGAGGTGGAAGCCGAGCTCAGGGTCCGCGAGCCGGATGAACGTGGGACCGCCGTTCCATGGGCCTTCCACGAGTATCCTGCGCGGGGGCGCGGCGGCGTTTTCTCTTTGGCGACCTAGAACGCAGGGGGCGGCGTCGCGGAGGTGCCGCACGATTGGGGCAGCAATTCATTCGGATGCCTGCAGCAGTAGCAGCCCTGCGTTGCAGACTCCTACGCGGTATCCCAGCGATCGCGCTGCCAGGGCCGTGACGGAGTGGTCGCAGGGGATGACCTGGGTAGACATGGGGATGTGAAATGAATCGCTGGACTCGTGCACCCTCCACGTGCATGCAGTGGGGGCGGATATCATGACCCATTGCATAACAGCTTGCAAGGCGTTCGGCGGGGGGCGATGGGGGTGATGGCGTTGGTCGGGGAGCGCGCGGTTGGGTCCTATGACGTGGTGCAGCAGCGGCTCTAGTTCTGCCCCCAGGAGATGGGCGTGGTTGGGGAGGGGTATCCTGGCGGTTATCCATTGTGCTTGGGCGTGGCTGTTGGCTTCAACGTTTCCTATCCATCGGAGGATTTCAGCCGTCACAGTTTCGTTCAAGGACTGGGAAACTAGGACGTGAAGAGCGTCGCCGTCGTCTGCTTGGGGCCCGCCCCACTGGACGACCACGGCCAGTGGAAGCGACAGGCGGTATGGTCGTTCGCGCATGTCGAACTGGGCGGCGACTAATTGCGTTAGGGGAGGGGGGGGCCGTCCTGACTGGTAAGGTCGGCCAACTGGGACGAGGCGCGCGATCTTCCCAGCGGCCCTGGGGCCCCAATGTGAGCATGCGACGGTGGTGAATTTAACGGCGTCTGGCCCATCTGGGATGGACACCCCTTCCGCTGCCAGTGCGAGCAGGGTAGCGGGCCCACCGGCTGCGTTGGCTGCCTCGAGCGCGGCGTCTATCTGGCTAGCCCCTGCGTCGATGAGGAGAATGGCTGGAGGGCGCGCGAAGCTGCCCCGCTCGCTTTCGCGGTGCTGTAGCACAAGGCTTCTTGTCATGTCCCAGGCGTTGGGACCGGCACTGGCAAAGGTGCATGGAGCGTCGTCGGCTAGGGGCCCCCCCGCGTGCGCCCTGGCGGAGATGATAAGGTCTGCTGCCGTTGCCCTGGCGGCCGCGGCAATCATTCTGGTAGGGAATGAAAGGGCGCCCTGGACGGTTGCGGCGGGGAATGGGTGGGCTCCGCGCAAGCAGGACAGCCCACCTGTCCATGTCAATGATGGGGGGGCTCCTGAGGCGCTCCCACTCCGATCGGGAAGGAGGGTCATGGGTGGTCGGGGGGGCTGACGAATCCCGATTGGAGGTAGTCTGCTGCGCAGCTTGCACGGGGGGCGCATTGGAGTTGGCAGTGGGAAGCGCTGTGGCGGAAGCGCCGCCACTCCCTCTGCTGTCCACTTCCCTGGGATCTCCCTGCGTTGCTGCTTCCGTCCTCTGCGTTCTGATGCGCGTGTGCAAGGCCCTCATGTCTCTGGTAGTCATTCGGGCCTGCCGGTGGTGAGGAGCTGGGCGCGCGTGCCTTCTAATTGCGGCCCGACCGCCTGCGTGACTGCAGCCATTCCCGTATGCGTCGGGGGCGGGGAGAGCTGGGCCCCCCCCCCCCATCTCTGGCGGGTACATCGGCGGGGTACATCTCTGGCGGGTACATCGACGGGGCCCCCCCCATCTCAGCGCCTCCAGAGGTCGCTGACCGTGCAGGGCCGAGCATGGCTCAAATGCTCCTCTGTCGCCCACCCGGCATTGCGGACATCTGATGGGCATGGGTTGGCTGCCCGCGCGATATACGGCAGGCCTCCATGGATCGATGCAGGCCCAGTGAAAGAGGTGCCCGCAAGGCACGAGGGCGTGTGCCGAGGCTTCAGGGGAGAGCGACAGATCACGCAAATCCTCTCCTGTGGCGCCACGTCCCATGCGGGGATGCAGACACTGTCTCCGCGGGGGGGGAGCGGTCTCGTTGTCGTTGCCACCGTCGGGTAAGGGAGGTCCAGCATTCCGGACTCCCCTTTCCAGGGCACCAGCGACTGCCCTTGCTGCGTTGCAGGCTTCCTGGGCGGTGGCCGTTGCCGAGAGACCTAGGTGTTGCATGATGACCCTGAGCTTTTCTCTGCTGAAAGCTTCGCGCGGCGAAAGAGCCCCAGGGTCACTTCCGGTGTTTCGCAAGCTGGCGGGGGTGTGGATGTTTGCCGCTCGGAACCATCTTGCCAAGACCTGGAATGGTTGCGGTGTAATCCCGTGCACTTGGAGAACGGGTGCGAGCAGGGGTGTAAAGCGGGGACTGAGGCAAAGCCAGGTTGCGAGGGAAATCCCTTCATGCGCTCTTTCTGGTGGAAAGTCACCGCAGCGGATCCGCCTGACTGCCCGCTGCGCGGCGTCACCGTTGGTGGAGCTTCGGTCCGTCGCCGGTGGGGGCGGCTGTATGCCTGCGACTTCGTCATCTCTTTGGGCCATGTCGAGCTGTCTGATGTTTCGATCCATGAGCCAGTCGTCGTTAGAGTCAGCCTGATGTTGCTGCGGTCCGTCGGATGCGCCTTCTGGGGGCGGCGCGCCCTCCTGCCCCGCGTGCGAGGCCCCCCATGGCCTTGGGAGGGGGGCAGGGCCCCGGGCAGGAGAAGTGGGCTGCGGGGGCCGCGGGCGACCTGCCCTCGCAGCCCTGACGAGCTTAACGCGTCCTACTGCTTCCCTGTCGCCCGACAGGGCGTTTGAAGGGCCTAGAATTGCCATCGTGGACTCCTGCAGTCTGGAGGCAAGGTGGCCTCCCAGGACCGGCTCAGGAATGAAGGGTCTGTTTGTCGGTCGTTGCTGCTTGTGCCGAGAGCGCGTGTCCGCAAGGGTCCTGAGGGCGTCCTCGGTCGTTATTGCTCCTCTCGCGATCCAGCTGTCTCTGGCAGCGTTCAAGATTGTCAGGGCTGCTAGGGAGGCCCTACCGTTCTCGGATGCCGATTCCCACATGATGGGTACCAGAATACAGCTCCACGCGTACCCCGGAGGCATATTGCAGGAAACCACCGCACATCGGATCCGTCCGACCTCGTCTACGGAGGCGCTGGCTTCGCGTATCTGTGCCGCTGGGAAGTCTGCGCGTCCGCCGAAAGGGCGGGGGCGCTCCGACGGGGGGGGGGCAGGCGAGCCCACGGAGGTTCCAATTCGGAAAAGCTGTCCTCCTGGTGGTCGACCCTACAGTCGGTTCGGAATCGGACGTAGTCCTCCCAAGCACTGTTCAAGTCTATGGGTTGATCCTGGACTGGCGTTGGTTCGGCTCTCCTCTGGAGGGCTGCTTCCCGACCGAGAGCCGCTCCGAGGGGGTCAGACATGTGTGGCCTCTCGGCGAGGAGGTGCATGCCATCGCATTTCGCAAAGGAAACGTACAGGTCGATCAGGGCCGCGGTGGCCGTCGTCTCCCCCAGGATGCATGTTGTGGGCGGGCCGTCGAGTAGCGGTTCCGTCTGGGGCGCTGTTGGCCCCGCCCGTAGTCGAAGCCACTGGAAGTCCACGTCGCCTAGCGGGGCGGGCCCCCTGGCGCCGTGGCCCCCTTGGGGGGCTACTGGCGGGGTGATGGTGAAGCGCCCGGGAGATCCAACTTCCCAGAAGACGAGGGTGGGCTGGGGGTTGGGCGAGCGCAGCCTGGCCATCCCACGAGGGCGAGGGGGGCTCCCGGACCTCGTGAGCCTGCGCCGCGCGCGCCGCATCTCCCAACGTGCTGCTGTGGCCCATTCGAGGGGGGAAGCGCAGAGCCTCGCCAAGGCGTTCGCGGCTGCGCGCGCATCCGCTTCCCTGATGGGGGGCATTGATTGGGCGGTGTCGAGGTCGAAGCCGATGTCGTCGCTGTGCTCCACCGTGCACCTCCCCTTCGGTGACGGGCCAGATTGCCGTGTATTCAACGATCCCGCCTTGGCTCTCGCAGTGGATGTGGCGGCGCATGGGGGCGCACCTGTCGGCCGCCCTGGCCAGCTGCATGATGGGGGGGGGGGCTATGTCCGTCCAAGGGGAGCAGCGGGGCGGATCTCGTACCCGTGGGTCGCGGGCCCCCTCGGGTTCTCCAGGGATGCCCCGATGTCCCAGTCCTTCGTGCAGCGGTGATGCTGCGGGACTGGTGCGCCCATCGCCGTCGACATTGGCACCTCCCGCAGGAGGGGCGGCGTCGTTCTCCTTCCTGGCCCAGGCTGGGCGGGACTTGGGCACGGCGGGAGGAATCTCGTCACGGCACAGGCCGGGGGGGGCAGATTTCTCGTCAGACGCGGCTGGGGGGCGGCTAACAGCCGCAGGATGGCTGAGAATGCCAGGTCCTGCTTGCTCGGACTCTCCATCGGGGTCCAGCCGCGTCGGTCCGGGGCCAACTGGGGGGGGGGGGGGGCTCTGGAGCTCCAGGTGGGCCCCAGCAAGGGCGCTGAGCTCCGGGGGGGGGACCTTCTGAAGCAAAGGGGGGGGCCTGGAGGGGGCCCCAGCTCCCCACTGCGGTCGGCCACGGGCTGGACTCGCCGTTGCTCTGCTGGGGCGCGGCTAACAGCCGCAGGGTGGTAGGGGGAGGTTTCGCCTGAGACTCGCCGATGCTCTACTGGGGGGCAGCTAACAACCGCGGGATGGTGGGAGACGGTTCCGCCTGAGACCTGCCGATGCTCTGCTGGGGTGCGGCTAACAGCCGCGGGATGGTGGGAAATGGTTTCGCCCGAGACCTGCTGATGCTCTGTTGGGGCGCGGCTAACAGACGCGGAATGGTAGGAAAAGGTCTCGCCTGTCTGGGCGAGGGCATCGGTAGTGGGGGGCGATCGGATCTAAGCTCGCCTGGGGTGCGGCTCGCAGCCGCGGGAATGGTGGAACAATCGGGGTCCGATACTTTGGGCGCAACGAGTCTGTGAGACCGATCCTCCTCGTTGGGGGCAGGGTTCGCCTCTCGCTCCACCCCAGTGCAGCAAACAGACGCAGCGGCGCGAAGCGGGCGTGGTGGGTTGGCCAGGCCACAGGACTCCGAGGGCCGATCGGTGTCGGTTGCCTGTTCGACCGGAGGCGGAAGCTGCTGATCCCCGGTCCGGCCAGTCGTATCGTTCCCCCCTGCGGGCGGCGCTTGGCCCCTGAACAAAATGGTTTTCTGGCAGCGTCGAGGCCCCCAGGCCTGCACTCTCTCTCTCTCTCTGTGAAATCACCTGGCCCGGCAGCCCCAGGGGGGCGGTCGTCCATCCGCTGAGCCAGTCGCGGCTGGGAAAAGGCGCGGCCAGGCGGCGGCGCAAAGGGATCGATGGTGGCGCGCGGCCGCGGTCCGGGGGATTGGCGCAGCGCCGGGCGCCCCCTCGAGAGACGGGGGTCCCGCCGAGATGGATAAGCCAGGCTACGGACTCCAGTGGGGATTTTTTTTTTCGGTCGCGTCCGCTAGCGAAGGCGCAGGCGGAGTCAGAAGCTGTCCGGGCGCGGAAACAAGCCGAATTAACTACTGGGCGCGCCGCAGGCCGGCCGGGCCAGCTCACAGAGCAGCTGCTGAGCCGCGCGGTGGGGCTGACAGGCAGAGGGCACCCATGGAAGCTCGGTCAACGTGCAGTTTGGCAAAATGCAAGGAAATTCCGTGTACGCCATGCGGCGTGAACCACCCAGAGAGCGCGAGGACGTACGCGTAGATGCCTACACTCCTCACACGCCAGGAGGTCGCACAGGCGAGGTGAACGATGAACCAGTCGCCAGCGGGGCGCCAGGTCCAGGGCCGTACCAACGGTGTATGCAAGCTAGGTGGGCTAAACTGCCGAAGTGACGTCGAAAACGTGCCTGAATGGCTGGAATGGGTCCAGGGGAAGTACTGAACCACTCCGACACGACCACGGGGCTCCCAAGGCCGGGTGGGGATATTTTTTTTTGGTTCGGCGGCCCGCAAGAAAAAATCCAGAGGGCGTGTTCAACACAGGCACAGGGGCGCAATGCCAGATAATTAGTGAGGGCCAGGCCACAAGGAGGAAACCGCCAAAGGCGCCAACCCACACAAGTGCAACATGCAGTACAGGCGACCCGGTGGGGATACGCGAAGCGTCAAGAATTATTTTCAAATGGTGGTGAACAATCCTCTCTATCTGAGCTGCCTGCGGGAGGGATCTACCCTGTCTGAG
>CAUYUJ010016616.1:918144-930575 GCA_963575745.1 Prorocentrum cordatum
TCAGTTGAAAAGATCGGTGGGGATTATACGAAACAGAGTGTCAACATCAATTTCTGTACAGCATTATCGGGGGAGGGGAAACTCAGGTAAGGGGGACTCGGGTTGGCCCGACGGGGCAATCATAAAATAGACACGTCCCAAAATGAACTTTGACGCGGGCTCCCGCTACAGACATCCCACGAAAACTGGACCTCAAAATTCAGGACGGGTTCGTCAAGAAGCGCAGGCGAACCCGAGCTCCGGCGTACTCGATCGAGTACACGAATGTCGGGGAAACGTAAGACTCGGGCTCGAGTCTTACGTTTCCCTGGCATTCGCGTGTCAAAGACCCTCAAGACCCTCAGCTCCAACCAGGGTCCTCCCCGTCGGCAGTCAGGAACGGTGCAGACCAGAACGAATACAATGGGGAACGACAACACATAATAACTCCAATCCTGCCCTCACGCCCGGCGGAGGGCGCAACACAGCAACGTAGATAGCTGAAGATGCTGTGCCAGCAGCGTGGGCACGAATGAGAGGATCACATACTGTGCCTTGTGCTCGGTTCTACACATGTTGGCCCACAGAGGCGATGACGGCGAACAACTGGCACAGCCCACCAGGCAACCTCGAGAAGCACGCCCTACTCGCCACCAGCCTGCTCTGCTCAGACTACCAACGCGCTCTACGGTAGGCCGCCCGACCTTCAACGATCTCCACCCTGAGTCCCCCGAGGCTGTCGACCCCATCGCTCGGATGGACTTCGCGCCGCCGGCTGTGCTCTGCGGGCCCCCCATGCCCGAAACGATTCTCCAGAGAGGAAGGGGGCCGTAGCTCCGCCGTCGGATGCAGAATCGGAGGATCCAGGGCGCTTGCTGATGGTGGCACCTGTGCTGCCTCGCCGCGGACGTCCTCGCAGGAAGCGCACTCGCGGTGAGCCTCCTCGGGGCCACTTGTCAGCGCTCATCGCGCTATCGCGAGAACCCAAAAACAAGTAGCGACAAGGCTTCTCTGGCCACGGCGAGCCTCGGCCCCGAGCGGCTCCCCGACCCAGGTCCGAGGAACAGCCCGCACACCGTGGCCCCGCCCGAGCCACGAGTGGCACTCCTTGCGGCGTCTGGACTGCAACGCTGCCCTCCCTACCTGGGAGGCTTAGACATGGACACCGACACCAAAACAGGGGGTTGCGTTCACCCGGGGAGGAGGATCCTGTTTTGGCTCGGCCACCTAGGGAACCCACATGTTCCCACCATCACCTGACAAACGAGCAACACACACCCATACCCATAGGGGGGAGGACTGGCTATGGGTATGGGTGCGGGTTGTCGGACCCTGGGGAACGCTCCCGTTCGAGCGGGGACCTCCATCCGACAACACGCACCCATAGCCCTCTCCGACCCCTCTATGGGTATGGGTGTGTGTTGTTGGTTCGTCAATCACCGAGATTGGGATCAGCTTCCCTCGGTGGAAGCGCACTCCCGATCCTGGTGCTGGTGCCCCTCTCTGGGCCCCCCACTGCCGCTCCCCCTGCTCCCCCGTGCCCTCCCTGACTACCTGCCAGACCACTCCAACCCAACCCGAAGACCCGAATTGGAATCGAATTTCGGGTTGGGGGGGGGTACGGGTTCCATGTTTTCTTGCGGTGCTCCCCGACCCCCCCCCACTGGAGATGGAGGGCAAACTGTAGCCTTCGGGTTGGGTTGGGGTGGTTTGGTGGGTGGTGACTCCCTCTTCCGGCGGGGACGGAGCGGGGCCGAAGGAGGAGGAGGAGGAGGAGGAGGAGGAGGAGGAGGGCCGAGGGGAGATGGCGAAAGACCCAAGCTCACTCGCGTCATGACACCAAAGGCCATGGCTGGGCCATGGGACCCGTCAACCAAACTCAGGGATCACCGCCACGGAGAACCTATCGCGGGGGGGGGCGTCCCCTATGAAGGGGCACTGGGACACACAGATAAATACACAAATAACATAATTCCCCCCAATTGTCCCCCTATTTTCTCGGTTTCTGTCTTCCCCCCCACTTCCCATATTTTCCACTATGTTCGGGGGAATCGACGGTTCATTGTGTCTGTGTGTTTCTTTCCCTCCTGACCCTGGGCAGTGGCGCGTCCGAGCGTCAGCCCAGCACCAGATGACGCTCAGGCGTGCCACCGCCTGGGGGTGGGCCACCCCCGCTGGCCCCCCGAGCCAGGGAGAGTGGCACCGCGGCTGGCGCTGCAGAGGCAGCATGCAGCACCGACCTCCGAAACGCACGCTGTCCCTATGAGCCAATATGAAGGGGCCCCAGGACACACACATAAATATACACAAATGAAAGGATTCCCCATATGCTCCCATATTTTCTGGGTGTTTGTCTTCCCCCCCACTTCCCCCCCCCCACTTCCCACATTTCTGGGTGTTTTCTTGTGTTTTTTTCCCCTCCTGACAATACCCCAGCGAAGGCCCCTTTTTCCCCGCACGCCATCCCCCTGCCAAGGTTTCTGCGCATCGCTTGGCCGCTCACTGCCCCGCCGCCGGCGTGGCCTGTGTGCCCTGCTGGCCGATAATTAACCCCCCTGGATTGGGGCACCGGCTGTGTATCCCCCTCGGGCTTCGACGCGCACGTCCCGAGCTGGGGCGGTGGAGTGGTGAGGACCGGGATGGGGATGGGGATGGGCGACACGATGCTGAGGAGGAGAGGCGGAGGAGGAGGAGGAGGAGGAGGAGGAGGAGGAGGGAGGGGAGGAGGAGGAGGGAGGAGGAGGAGGAGGAGCAGGAGGAGCAGGAGGAGGAGGAGGAGGAGGAGGAGGAGGAGGAGGAGGAGGAGGAGGTGAGATCCTTCGGTGCACGCCATACTCGGGGCGGGGGGGCAGCGTGCACCACGCGGGCTGGCGGACGGCGCCACACCGCACGACGTCTTCCGAGGAGAGTAGAGGGCACCGATACCGCAACTCCCGAAACCTCTTCTGGGGTGCATTCTGACTGGAATTTCACGGCGGATCCAGCGGTGGCGACAAGGGCCTCCCATGAGGCCCGACAGCTGGGAAACGAGGAAGGGTAGCAGTGGGGGTACACTTGCCTCCTCTGAATCGTCACAGCGCCCACCGCAACTTCAGCGCATCGACTGTGCCCGTGCTGTTCGAAACCGCGCCTCGTTCGCGCTCTCGATCGACCGCCCGCGAACCTGCCCGCACGGAGGCCCGGGAGTCCCATGATGGCTAGAGGCCTCCAAGGTGGGGTCCGAGTAGATAGGGTCGGAGGGTCTCGCCGCGTCGCCGATACATCGGCGATGCATCGCCGATGCGTCGGCGCCACATCGGCAACGTCGGCGACCCACTGGCGACGTCGGCATGGATAAACTCGGGCTTCGCACCGAGCCGCATCGATGATGTTTCGGCGACGCGGCGCGGTCCTCTGGCCCCATCTACTCCGACCCCATATGGGAGACCTGGAACGGCCCAGGACCCCAGGAGGAGGCAGGATGCCCAAGGATGAAGCAGGAGGAGGTATGGGTAGTAGGCAAAGGAGGAGGAGGAGGCGGACGAGGAGGAGGGGGAGGGGGAGGGGGAGGAGGAGGAGGAGGAGGAGGAGGAGGAGGAGGAGGAGGAGGAGGAGGGAACAGACCGTCGCGCCCCCTGCAAGGCGTGGGTGCCGAGCAGGGGGTCCTGTGTCAGAAAGCGCAGGCGGCGGCCCTCGACCGAGGCCGGCCTAAGCTGTGTTGTCAATGACGAACACACCGGGCCCCGCCAGCCTGCACACCAACCGAGCTTCAGGGAGAGGCTTACACGTCGTGCCCGCTGACGGGGAAGGGCCCACCTGGGACCATCCACGGCGCACGAGGGGCATGCAAGCAGCGGCCCAACCATAGGTGACCGTGGAGCCCGGGCAGGCCAATCGAGCTCAGGCCTGCTCCAGCAAGGCGAGCGCCTCCAGCAACGAGAGCGCATGATGCAGGCGGTCGACGTCCATGGCGTCGAACTCGGGCCCGAACCCGCAGCGCTCGTGGAGCTGCGCGAGCAAGCTCAAGCTCGCGCGTTCCCCAGGCGGCGGCGCCGCCGCAGGCGCAGCCTCCGCGGCCGGGGGGTCAGCACCCGCCCCAGCCGCTCCTGCAGCAGCCTTCGGACGCCGCCTCCGCGACCGCGGAGGGGGCACACCCGCCCAGGAGTCGTCGAGGAGGTCGGCGTCGCCGCCGACTTGCATGGCCGCAGCCGCGGGGCCGACGAGCGCCGAGGGCGCGCCAGCCTCCACCACCGTCATGTGGACGTCCGT
The DNA here is from genome assembly GCA_963575745.1 of Prorocentrum cordatum. Classification (NCBI taxonomy): domain Eukaryota; class Dinophyceae; order Prorocentrales; family Prorocentraceae; genus Prorocentrum; species Prorocentrum cordatum. Next base: position 922,372 of record CAUYUJ010016616.1, read on the forward strand.
CGCCGCCTCCCCATGCTCCAGAGCACGCCGCCCAACAACACGCTGGCGGCGCCGACGGCGCCACTCCCGCTACGCCTCCAAAGAGGCGTGCGGCGGAGCAGCAGCCGCAGGTTCGTGGAGCACTGCGTCGGCGCAGCCGCAAAGGCCGCCGCCGACACTGCCGAGCGCGCCACCGCAGCCACGGTGCGCCGCGGGGCTCCGCCGTCCACACGGCCGCGCGGACCGCCGCCGCCACCAGGGGCACGAGGTCAGCAGCGGCCGAGGAAGCCCCTCTGGGCCCCGCCATGCCGTCGCCTCCGAGGAGAGGCGCCGAGGAGGGCCGTGCGAACGCTTGAGCCAAAATGGCTTGAGCCAAAGTGGCTACGGAGGAGGAGGAGGAGGGAGGAGAGGGAGGAGGAGGCATGAGGAGGAGGGGGCATGAGTTGTGGATGCCACGACAGTGGACACCCTAACAGTCCAATCATTGAGTTTAACATGTGTTTACAATGTAGGAAAATGTTCTAAACATGTTTGTTTCAAACATGTTTAAAACATCGTTAAGACATGTGTTAAGGCATGCGTTAGACATCTGGAAAGTATGTGGCAACATGCTTCCTCTCCATTGATCGTCCTCTACAAGGCATGAGGAGGAGGAGGTGGTGGAGGAGGAGGAGGAGTCAGGAGGAGGAGGCGGAGGAGGAGGAGGAGGCGGAGGAGGAGGAGGCAGGAGGAGAAGGCGGATGAGGCAGGAGGAGGCGGAGGCTCCCCCCCTCCCCGAGCCCGTCGCTCGAGAGTGGGGGGCAGGACCAGCCAGCATCGCACCGGCACCATCGACACGGCGCCGCCTCCTGGTCGACGACTGGCGGCGCCACATGATGCTTGTGGATGCCACGACAATGGACACCCTAACAGTCCTGTCATTGAAGGAAACATGTGTTGTTAAAATGTCGGAGAACTGTTCTGAACATGTCTTGAACATGTTCAAGACATGCTTAAGGCATGCTTTAGACATCCGGAAAAAACTTGGCAACACGCTCCCTCTCCATTGATCGTCCTCCACAGCCTGATGCACAGCAGGTGCCACGCAGACCTCGGGATCGGGCCGCAACGGATCTGGGGATGCCACAATCGGCTACACGTAAGAATGACCCTGGGTAAGAATGACCTTTGGTGCGCAGCTTTTTGTGGGCCGCGGGGGGGTCAAACACAGAGGCGCAAGACGCCACTGCCGCCTCGCGTGCGGCGATCGGGGACCCCAATGGGCCCGCACCAAAGGTCATTCCGGCGAAGGGTCACTCTCACGTGCAGTCGACACAGGACACCCACACCACTGCTCCCAAGACCCCTTCCGGGGCGCGCTCCGGCCAGGACCTCGGGGCGAATCCCGCCGAGGCGACGAGAGCCTCCCAGGAGGCCCCACGTGGCGAGAGCGAGGCGAGGGTAGTGGCATGGCATGGGCACAGGTCCCCCTCCTCTGAAGTGGGATGTCAGAGCTCAAATCGAGTTCATGGGATGTTAGAGCTCACATCGAGATCTAACCTGGGATGCTAGAGCTCACATCGAGATCTGACCTGGGATGTCAGAGCTCACGTCGAGATCCAACCTGGGATGTCAGAGGTCGTCGCATCGGCATCGAACCAGCATGAGGAGGAGGAGGAGGAGGAGGAGGAGGAGGAGGAGGAGGGAGGAGGAGGGAGGAGGAGGAGGAGGGAGGAGGGAGGAGGGCGGAGGAGGAAGGAGGGAGGAGGAGGAGGGAGGAGGAGGAGGAGGAGGAGGAGGAGGAGGAGAGAGGGGAGGAGGAGGAGGAGTAGGAGGAGGAGGGGAGGAGGAGGAGGAGAGGAGGAGGAGGAGGAGGAGGAGGAGGAGGAGGAGGAGGAGGAGGAGGAATAGGAGGAGGAGGAGGAGGAAGATCGATCGGATCGAAAGTGGACCCCCGGACGGCGGCGCAGGGAGCCCCGCCGCCCGCGGGTGCCTCGCCGCGCGCCGGCGCCGCACGGCCCCCCTGCCGTGGCAGCTCGCGGGGGGGCCTCCGCACAGCCGTCCTGCCGACTCGGAAGAGCCGCGGCGCTCCGTCGACGCCCCCTCCGAGGGGGCTCGCGGGCGCAGTGGTGAAGTCGGGCCTGCCCCCCCCCCTACAGGGGGATTTTCGACGCACAATACAAAAATATCAAAAAATGATCAAAAAATGATCCAAAAATAGTCTGGGGACTGTGTTTTGAGTATTCGTTTCATCTTTTTGGGGTATGTTTGGGGATATGTTTGATTTGTCGTCGAAAATCCCCCTGTAGGGGGACACGCCCGACATAACGCCGTGGCCTCCGTGCTTTCTCCCCGAGAAGCGGCTCTCGGGAGGAGGAGGAGCCCGCCCGAGGGCCCCGAGACGTGCGGAGAGCTGCGCGCTCGCAGCGTCGGAGGTCTGGGGCGTCGAGGGGCGGGGGAGGCGGGAACGGGGAGGGAGGGGGGGGGGGGAGGAGGGAGGAGGGAGGAGGCAGGAGGGAGGAGGGAGGAGGGAGGAGGGAGGAGGGAGGAGGGAAGAGGGAGGAGGGAGGGGAGGAGAGGAAGCAGGAGGGGCGGAAGGAGGAGGAGGAGGAGGAGGCGGAGGAGGAGGGAGGAGGAGGAGGAGGGAGGAGGAGGAGGAGGGGGGGAGGAGGGAGGGGTAGGAGGGAGGAGGAGGAGGAGGAGGAGGAGGGTGAGGGTGAGGGCCGCTGAGAGCGCGTCCGAGTCGAACACGCCTCAGGAACAAATGAGAACCCTGAGGGGCCGCGAAGCGGCGGAAATATTATGTACTGAGAGGGCGGGCGAGGGCCAGGGACAACCGACGCCGCGAAACCGCTCCCAGGGGAGGCAAGACGAGTTACGTCTGCGCTTTGCCCTCGGGGCGCTTGGGGCGCCCTTGGCGGCCGTGGAAGATCATATCGATCAACCCCAGCTGGTTGGCTCTCGTGCTCGGATTCTCTGAGAGCCCAGCACAAGGACGACGGAGCTTCCGAACGCTCCGAGACGTCTCGAGGGTCGTCGTGCCAGCACACTTACGGCAACAGTAGACCGAATTCACGCAGAAGACATCGTGACCCAGAGCCGCAAACTCGGCTATGAGCTCGGTCGACCCTGAACTGTTTGAGGCCTCGCCGATCTCAGGCTGCTGGGGAGGGCCCACGGGCCCAGGAAAGGGGTCCCTCCGAGGCCTCGCGAGGCCCCTCACCCAAAAAGTCCGCGACGAGCACTTGGGACGGGGCAATGCGGGGGTCCGACGCTTTGACCCAGACCTCCCCCGAATTCTTAAACCATTCCGCACAGGCCAGGCTCTGGAGGCTAGAGGGCTCACATTTCCTTCCCGAACCAGTCCTAAGCCAAGCTAGAGTCGAGTCCGAGCGAGCCGATCTCCCACATCTCCTGCACTTATGCTCCTTGAGTCTCCTGCACCACCATAGATCATGATCTGAATCACGGCCGAACAAGACTGGCTGACCCAGAACCTCACGAGCCTCTGGGTCCTGAACGGGCGGCGGAGGACCTCGGCCCCAACTCTCCGAGACAATGACACGTGAGCATGCCCACGACACAAACTGCAGCGTGGCCTTATGGATGTTCAAAGCCTCTGTGAGCGACTCCGAGATCGCGTTGGCGATCATGTGGTGCGCCGCACCTGCCTTGGCGAAGTAATCGGCCCAGGCATTGCCGAGCCAGTTCTCCAACTCATCAGGATTATCCAGCACCCTGTCGGGGTCACGGTGTGAAGGAGTCCACTTGAAACGGATTGGGTGCTCGAGCACACGACGCCGAGCAGCCTGAAAAATGTCCCGCCATATCCTGGCGTGCTTGCCTCGGCCGTGCTGAAGGGATTGACCCCAAGAGTTGCCCTCAGTTACCAGCCCCAGGAGGTCAGACACGAACAGCTCATGATCAGGATGAAATTCCAAACCCATTTTGATAGCATATCTCTCAGCACGGCCAACGGTCTGCACATAGAAGGGCAGCGGTCCGTACACTGCACGGACTGGCAACAGGGTCTTGGGGTCCAGCTGGATGCATGAGTACCCGCACCGCCTAGTCTCTGGAACACTGGAGGCGAAGCCCGAACCGTCGGTATAGCTCTTGGGGCCCCAAGGCCCATCGGTGTCGCCCCACAGGAGAACTTCCGAACGTATTGCGTCGAGCCCAGGGATACCCGCAGGAGGAACGGGGGCCCCAAAGACCAGGCAGTTGGACTCCCAAGCCAGACGCCCCTCATACCACTCGCCCCCCTTCGAGAGCATGCCTCTGGTTGCCTCCAAGTCCTCTGAGATGTCCAAGAAGTCCTGGCGCTGCGTGAGCAGCTCGGGGCAATCGTAGAGCACGTGGCCCCAAATGCCCTGAGACTGGGCCCCACAAGCTGCACACGGCCTGATTGGGATCTTTTGACGGGCATCTTGGAGCTGAGGAATGGGGAGGTTCCCTGACCAGTGCGCTTGGAGGGCCCCAAGTCTACGAACACACTTGATACTCGTCACCGATTTGCGTAAGCCTCGGTGCCTTATCTGCTCGTCCGGCTCAGCGGTATAAAAATGCTTGAGCAGCCGCTCGTCCTGCCAACGCTGGATCCCCTGGGTGAGGAACACCTTCAGGTCGGCAGGGCACATAACACGCAAGTCGAAAACATTGCCTAGATCATCAGCCACCATATGACTAGATCCTAAGTTCCAACCAATACGTCGTAAAGTCGACCAGCAGGCCCCGATCGGGCCCCGAGTATTAGCCCAGGACAGCGCGCCGATCTTATCGCGGAGAGCCTCCCAAGCGCGATGTAGACGACTGTCGGGTATTCTACCGTCCCAGACCCACTCCGCAAATTTAATAACGATGGCTATTGTGGCGTGGTAGATAGGATCGTAGAATTCGCTCTTGTGGCTGATCAAGTAGGCGGTCACACCCGTGTTAAATCTGCCTGGCGCGCCGTTCAAGACGGCCGCGAAAAGACGCAGCTCTCGAAGTGCAACGTCGCTTACGCCAGCAACTGCAGCACCGTGCGCCACTGATGGAAGGGCGCCTGTGCGCCACAAAGCCGTCGAGACCTTGCCGACCGCAGACTTCAGCATGGAAAACCTCGCCTTCCTCTCTCTAAGCTGTTTGATGCGCTTCTTTTTCCATGCCCCGAATCACCTTGGGCCCCGTGAGCTCGTGACCTAGGTTCCTCATGTGGCCCTTGTACGGGATCTTCATGGAGCCCATGTGGTGCTGCACCCCCTTCCAGAACTTCCGAGAACCAGCAACAGCCCCAGACTTCAACGCCTTCAAGATCATGCCGAGGCCCTTGGAGTCCTGGATGAAACCCTTCGCTGCAAGCGCAAGGTACTTGGCCTCCTTGGGGTCCTGGGAGGTATGCTGGAGCCCTATATCGTCCATGAGCGTCCTCGGGGTCACCGTGGGGGAGACCTTCGAGACCCTCTGCACCGACCTATAGGTGAGCAGGTACAGGACGTATGTGGCGTGGGTACACCCAGCCAGGATCCCCTGCAAGGACCGAAACGCTCGAGAAACGCTCCCAAAGGCCCTTATTCGACGGGGCTGTTGGTAGCTCTGAATGAGGAGCCAAAGAAGACGCAGTGGAAACCCAAGAGCCTGGCCTTCTCGGAGCAGCGCATGTGGGTCAACCATATCATAACATTTGCTCATATCTAATAAGATTGTACATGTATGTTCCCCCAACAACTGCGCCACCTCCTGCTGAATATTATGATCAAAAGCCGAATATGTGGACGTGTGGCCCGCTCTCGTGCCCCACATTTGGTCGCACTGGTAGCCAGCCTGCCACGCTGCCGAGACTGGTCTCCTGAGCTTGCCCCAAAGGCGAACCAGCGCATGAGATAACACAATCAAGCGTGTGTCCCCATCTGGTTTAGGTAAGCGAACCATTTCACTGTAAACCCGCTCAGGAGGCCAGGACAGCCACTGCTCGAAAAGCAAAAACATCTTGGCGATGCGCTCGAGCGCCTGGTCCGACAGAGCGTCCAGGCATCTAGGTGAAATACGGCTCGGCCCAGCTGCCGTACGCGTCGAAAACTTGCGAATGGCAGCCCGCACTTGATGGTGGTCGAGCTCGGGCAGAGCAGGCCAGCTCTCATGGCCTGGCGGCAGCTCTGGGGGCGACAGGTCGTGGTGTCGCCAGACGCCCTCCCACACGTCGAGGGTGTGGTTTGCCAGCAAGTACGGCTGGGCGTTCACGTCAAAGTTGAGCTGCTCCTGCTTGCCGCGCACCTTGGAGGCGGCGTGGGCCTGACTGGCCCCTCCCAGGAACGCCTGCTTGGCCCAGCCACGCCAAGCCTGCTCCGAGACCGACCTCGCTGCCTTCAACACCGCGTCGGCCTTCAGGATGATGTTGTCCAAACCTCCTGCCCCCTCCTGCCAGAAACATGCAGGTCCCCATTGGGACCCCGTAAAGCCACCCAGAGGCTCCTAGAGCACCGCTCAAACTTCGCAAAAGCAACCGAACTCGCCCCTTCATCCTCTCCGCCCCGCCTGGTCTGAAGGGATCGGGCCCCGATGAACTCGCATATCTACCGACCCGGGTCAATGCAAACCCGGGTCAGTCGGCCTCTGCAGGATCGTGTAGGATATGCGCGCTGACCCAGGTCAATGCAGCCATGACTTTGCAGGATCCTGCAAGGTGCGGCACCCCGTTTGCATCGACCCCCGTCGGCACGGACCCCCTTCCCCAAGGCTCCCGGGGAGCGAAGGGACCCTCGGCCCCAAGGCGCCCACGTCTGCATTGACCCCCGTCCCAAGGCTCCCGAGGAGCAGAGGGCCCCTCGGCCCTGGGTCATCCACGTCTGCATTGATCCCCGTCCCAAGGCTCAGAGGAGCAGAGGGCCCCTCGGTCCCGGGGCTTCACTCGAGGCCAGCCTCCACACCCGAGGCACCCCCCTGGCGCCCCACCCCCAGGGAGCCCCAGAGCGACGACTCACTGGCCAAGGGCCCCTCCCCCCTCCAGGGCCCCCCACCTCCTCCTCCTCCTCCCGCTCCTCCTCCTCCTCCTCCTCCTCTTCCTCCTCCTCCTCCTCCTCCTCCTCCTCCTCTTCTTCTTCTTATTATTATCCGCCGGCCCCCTTGTGGGGCCACCAGGCTGTAGGAGCGGGGTTCGCAGCCTCCTGTACCAGTTGTAGCTTGTAGTTTACAGTGTTACAGTTTTGCTTCTTGCTGGTTACAGTAACTAGTTGATTGTTCTCCTTCTTGCTGGTTACTGTAACTAGTTGATTGACCGCGCGAGGGGGGGGAGGCCCAAACCGGCTTTTTAGCGTCCCCTGGGCGCGTTGTCTGAATTGCTGGGGGGGCTCGAAATCCCCACCCCTCACGCAGATCCGCGGGGTCAGGGTCCAAAAACACAAAAATTTGCCACATTTCTGAAATTCGGTGCCACCCCTCACGCAGATCCGCGGGGTCAGGGTCCAAAAACACATGGGATGTACTACATTTCTGAAATTCGGCGCCACCCTTCACGCAGATCCGCGGGGTCAGGGTCCAAAAACACACGGGATTTGCCACATTTCTGAAATTCGGTGCCACCCCTCACGCAGATCCGCGGGGTCAGGGTCCAAAAACACAGGGGATTTGCCACATTTCTGGAAATTCGGTGCCACCCCTCACGCAGATCCGCGGGGTTAGGGTCCAAAAACACATTGGATTTGCCACATGTCTGAAATTCAGTGCCACCCCTCACGCAGATCCGCGGGGTCAGGGTCCAAAAACACAAGGAATTTGCTACATGTTTTAAATTCGGTGCCACCCCTCACGCAGATCCGCGGGTCAGATCCAAAACACATGGTATTTGCAACCTTTCTGAATTCGGCGCCACCCCTCACGCAGATCCGCGGGGTCATAGGTTCACAACACAAAATTTGCCGCATGTTTGAAATTCGGTGGCAACCCCTCACAGATCCGCGGTTAGGGTTTAAAACACATGGGATTTGCAAGCATTTCTGAAATTACGGCAGCCACCCTCACGCAGATCCGCGGGTCAGGGTCCATAAGAACAGCGCACTGCCACATTTCTGAAACTCGTGCCACCCCTCACGCACATCCGCGGGGTTCAGGGTCCACCACACAGGATTTGCCAGATAATTTGAAATTCGGGGGCAAAAAATACAATAATAACATTTCTTGAATTCGGCGGGCTCCACCCTCACGCAGATCCGCGGGGTTAGGGTCCAAAAACACAGGGGATTTGCCACATTTCTGAAATTCGGTGCCAC
>CAUYUJ010016616.1:930675-949133 GCA_963575745.1 Prorocentrum cordatum
CCCGCTCTTCCTGCCTCTCCTTCTCCTCCTCCTCCTCTTCGTCCTCCTCCTCCTCCTCCTCCTCTTCCTCCTCCTCGTCTTCCTCTTCGTCTTATTCGTATCGCTATCATCACTAGGAGTGTTCGCATTATTAGTATTATTATTATTATTATTATTATTATTATTATTATTATTATTACTATTAGTAGTAGTATTATTATTAGTATTATTATTAGTATGAGTATTACTATTATTATTAGTATTATGATTATAAGTTCTATTATTAGTAGTATTATTATTATTAGTATTATTATTAATGGTATTATTATTCTTATTATTATTATTAGTATTATTAGTATTAGTATTAATATTAGTAATAGTATTAGTATTAGTATTAGTGTTCGTATTAGTAGTAATATTATTATTACAATTATCATTCGTATTATTATTATTATTATTATTATTAATATTACTATTATTGCTATTATTCGTATTAGTATGAGCCTTCGTATTAGTAGTATGTGTTAGTTTCATCTTACTCGTCTTCTTCCTCTTCCTCCTCCAGGGGCCACCCACACGCGGTCCAAGCAGGTGCATTCTCGGACGGTGTCGGATCCTTGGGTGATCCCCACTGCCACGAGATAGCCTGCCTGAGACCATGACATCCACTAGCGTCATGCTTACACCGACGACAGGGCAGACTCAGAGCCAAAAGAGTCCTTCGTCTCCTCCTCCTCCTCCTCCTCCTCCTCCTCCTCCTGCTCCTCTCCACCAGAGGCCACACGAGCGAGGTCCAGGCAGGTGGAGCTGGAGGATCGCGCCGCATCGCCGATGCATCGGCGATGCACCTGGGCGTCGCCGATGCATCGGCGCCGTCTGCGCGGAAACAATTGGGCCCCACACCGCGCCGCATCGCGATGCATCGGCGATGCGGCGCGACTCGACCCCATCCGTTCCGACCCTTTCCCAGGAGGGAGGAGGAGGAGGAGGGAGGGAGGGAGGGAGGGAGGAGGGAGGGAGGAGGAGGAGGAGGAGGAGGGGAGGGAGGGAGGAGGGAGGGAGGGAGAGGAGGGAGGAGAGGGGAGGGAGGGAGGAGGAGGAGAGAGGGAGGAGGGAGGAGGGAGGAGGGAGGAGGAGGAGGAGGGGAGAGGAGGAGGAGGAGGAGGAGGAGGAGGAGGAGGAGAAGGAGGAGGGACGGGAGGAGGAGGAGGAGGAGGAGGAGGAGGAGGAGGAGGGAGGAGGGGGAGGCCCAGGTCCGTGCTGAGAGGAGGGGGCGGGGACCGCCCGCCCCGCCTTGCAGCTCCCGCCCCTGGGCGGGCACAGGTAGACTGGGCCGTCCACGCCGCTGTCCTCAGCGGGGCGCCCAAACTGGCTGGCGACATCCGAACTCGAGGAGGACAGACCTCCCTTTCGTAAAACGTGGTGTAGTGAAGACGACCTGAGGCCCAAACCTGGCGGGCGCACGCCTGGAAAATGACGGCCACGGCGCCCTCTCGAGAACCGAAAACGGACAATTCACTAATCGACGTGTCGCTAGTGGGGGTTCTGTCCACCCCCGGACAGGACACGCGAGAGGACACAAGACCCTTCCGAGGGCCACGTCGCCATTAGGAGCGTAAGAAGGCACGCGTCGCGAGGCACGGGACACAAGGGTACCCTTGAGCTGGTAGGGTCGCCCTACTAATCCGGGCCGGCTGTGCCCCCGCCAACCATCGATTCTCCTGAAGGGTAGGCTTCGGCCTTCGCCACGTGCTCGACGAATTTCGAGCCCTACCCACGCCGCCCGTCGAGTTGCCTGACTCGTTGATCGGCGAGGGGGTGGGTCTCGGATTTCGCCTCCGAGAAAAGCAGATTTCTTCACACACGCAGGCCGGGCACGTGGTGAGGGAGGCAGGGGAGCAGGAGCGAAAGAGGGGCAGGAAGGCTTTTTTGTTGTTGTGGACCGCTGCCAGTCAAGCTTCCGGAGAGGTTGCCAGGCAGGTGAAAACCTTAAAGTATAAGTCGATGAAGGTATCAACAGTGCTCCCCCAGTCAAGGCATTTCTTCTTGGGGGGGGGCCCTTCCTCAGCCTTCCCAACGCCTCACAATTATATGCTGTGAGGGCCGCCGGGCCATTCGAGGCAACTTGGCACTCCATGCGCAGATCGCGAGGCTTAAATTCAGCCCAGCATCCGCACAATCCACAGAAGGTGAAACGGCCTTTAGTCCAGGCGGCGTGGCTGTCATGCACCCTGTGCCCGTGGACGTAGACAGGGGCGGGCAAACGTCGAGGGGGGTCGGTCATGCCAAGCCTGCACCAAAGGTCGTCATCGATTGGTGCTTTGTCGACCTGCGAACCCCCGCTCGCCGCCCTCTAGCCCGCCTTGGACACTCAGGCGTGGCAGACGCAGTTGGCACAGGGGCTGCACACTTCGAGCTAACCGTTCGGAAAAACAAGCGAGAGGTGGGTTGCAACAATTTGTTGCGCGCTGTGCACCTCCATATGTCCTTGGCCACCGGCTCGAAATTATGGCTCGAAGCTTCAAAAAAAGGCAATCACAACCTTCCGCCGGCGGACCACTCGCGGGAGCCGGGCACGATGCACGATGCGCTCTGGATTCTTGGGCCCCCTGGTTCGTTCCAAGATGATGGAAGCACTACGTCGCAATATGCGGCAAGCCAAATTTTCAAAATCAACAACTTCACGAACCACATCGGCCGGGATCTGGGCGCTCGCCGCCCGAGCCGTGGCCAGAGCATCCGCGACCGCATTGCTGAAAATATGATGTGGTACTAAAGAAGCTGCCAGACGAGCAAGCTTCGCATCATCATCGGCACAATGGCTAGGCGTATAGGCTAAATCGAACATGCCAGACCGCATATCGAGCAGCTGCCAGAGCTCCCACCACAGATCAGCATTCTGCAACCTAAGGGTGTGAGGACGTCCCTTCTGATAGGCTTTCAAATGATTGATGTGGTCAGTGACCACAGTCACGTTCTGATCCAATTCCGCAGGCGGCACTGTCTGACGTTGAATGTCTAGCACTCCGTGCGCCCCACAATCCCAATCAAGATCAGCAACGATGCACAAGCGCGCGAAGCCAAACGTGACCCTGCGCAAGATGGGGTCAGTGGCATGGGGCCCTCCCGAGCCATCGGCGCCGTAAATTCCTCCCGGAAGAGGGCCATCAGAGCATCGGAAAAACTCCAACGACCGATCCTCCGGAACTCCGGGAAGACGTAACCAATCCTTGGGAATGAGACCACGACACCAGAAATTTGGGTGTTGACCAATGCCGTCCAGGGCCTGCTGGCAAAGTTCATTGCTCTTGGAAATATGCTCGCAGAAGGAGGTGGCGTGACATGAGCAACCCCAGAAAGCATGACAAGACGAGTCAACAGATGACCGACACTGCTGGCACAGAGGATCGGGAGCGATCTTAGCAGAGTGCTTGGTCTTGCCTTTGAATGTCAGCGAATAGGCTGACCGGCGCACTGGTTCGCGCATATACCGCTACAAGCGGCCACTGTGAAACTGCCAGGCAGAATAGTGATGGTCCCTTGGTCTTCGTGGGGGTCTGCGAGGTTGTTCCACGCATCTTCTGCTTCGTAGGTCAGTGATATAGTATCAGACTCAGCACATCTGTCGTAGTTCTCGGCTGGATTCCCCAAGAAGAGAACCGTCGGCGCTGCCACTGGTGTCGTCGCAATGGTTGGGGTGCCCAGGCGGTCAAGTTTCGTCGACTGATTTGGGGCCCCGGGGCGGCCGCGGTCCAAGGTCCAGCTGCTGGGGCTCCTGCCGGGGCGCCCCGTTGCCCGTCAGCCCCAAGCAAATGAACGTCCGTCGCGCGAGTCGGTCCTGCCGCTGCCGCCCAACAGCTGCGCGGCATCATCCCGCATGCTCTCGGCGATGCGTCGCCCGTGGTGTCGGATGGGGAGGCCGTCGCACTGCGGGGTCCGACGCGTCCTTGAAGGGCTGGAGAAGCAATGCCGCTGGGCTCCAACCGACGTCGGAAATCGTAATTGAAGATTGTCAAGCCCGAAACCAGCTGTGTCGGCGTCCATCCGTCCGATCACCCCCCTCGCCAGCACGCTGGTCCAACTCCGTTTAGGGTGGACGCGGAAGTTCATGATGTCCAACCCTCGCTGTAACTGGCGCGAATATTGAAGACTTCCAAACCTCTGCGACACGAGGAGCAGAAGGTACGCGACCAGGTCGGCCCCTGCCCCGTTGACCTCGGCACCAAGGTTGGCAACTGCGGACTGAATCCGCAGTGCAATGGCGCGAGCAAAACATCGAACACGTCTTTGCAAGGCGGCTGTTTGCTGAGATGGCGTCGTCCGTCCAGAGTGGAGATCGAGCCAAGCGTGTACCTCGCGAGTTCAAACGCGATATGGCATATGCCCAGCAGTGTCCCAAATCGGACCTCTGGTCTCGTCGACCTTCCGCTCCCGCATCACGCGGCCGATGATCATGCCCATCGCGATGGCCACAAGCCCGTAGATGACGAAACTCAGGGCAGTGGAAGCGGCTGGGCAAGACGGAAGAAATATCGATTCGCCGTGATGTACTGATGGCGCCAGTCACCTTTCCATGAGCGACAGGAGATTGAGAGGCTCGTGAAACGGCGCTCCTCAATCTCGGAGGTGTGGGGTCGTTCGCGGTTCCGCGGACGCTGGTTGCAGAAGTCGTGCTGGAGGTTGTAGTCGCCGCGGTAATGCGCGGTCGAATTTCTTCGCGCGTTTGACGATGAAAAGGTAGACGAGGTCGTCCAAGTAGTAGTCGGAATTCCTCGCGCGCGCGAAGATAAACTCGTCCAACTAGATGTTGGAGAGGGGGACGCCTTCCGCAACGCGGTCGAGTCTCCCCGCAAGCGTATAGCCTGGATCGGAGATGGCGCAATGGTGGCGTAATTTCTGTTGTTCTTCGCCACGCCGAAGGTGGAGAAGAGCAAAACTGCCACGGCTGCGACAGCTCCGCCACCAAATCGAACACGTGGCTGCCATCGCACTGCAGAAGGGAACGTCTAAGTCAGGGTAGCGCTGGTAATTGAACTAGAATGGAAGAAATGCCTTTCCTCCCATCGAACGCCGCACATCAAACGCCACTGGCGGCGCTGGAAAATCGGGGTGTGCAGCCTTGAGCCAAGGCGGCGGCGGCGGCAGAACGAGACATTACATGTTCTCGGGGCATGCCTTCAATTTCTACCCACCTCTGTGATAAAACCATTGAATGGAATGTCCTCAGGTCCCTTCGAGTTCAGCATATTGACGATCGCACGTGCTCCCCGAGGAAGCACCGCGTGGCGGACGCTCACGTGCGCTCATCCCCCCCCTCCCCACCCGCGTGACCTTCCCAAAGGCCTCGCGGGCGTGGTTTGTAACCAGTACTGTCAACAAACATGGCCTGAGAGGTGTCAGGGCCTGTCCTGGAGCCCTCTGGAGGGCCTCTTCGGCCGTAAATAATGGAGGCCTCCGGGGTCTGACCGCTCGGTCACACCCATTCTATTACAGTTATGTGATTCCAGAATTGTCCCATGTTCGTCTTGTCGGCATGCAGAACCTCCACAAACGTCCCCAGGCGACCCCAGGGTCCCCAGGAGGGCTCAAAAGGCTCCCATAATGGCATCCCCCAAAAGGTCTGCGAAGGCGTCAGACGGGCCAAAAGCGCCCGAAGACAGCGTCAGAGGGCCTTAAGAGGCCCGCAGAGATCCCCAAGAACCCTCCAAAGGCCTCCAGGAGGCCCCCAAGAGGCTCGAACGGGCGCTAGGAGGGCACCAAGAGGCAACCGAGAGGCCTACTTCTCCTCCTGGTCATCCGCGTCCTCCTCCTCCTCTTCCTCCTCCCCCTCCTCCTCCTTGCCCTCATCCTCCGCCTCCCTGAGAACAACCCCGAAGCCCTTCGACTGTTGCGCAAGTTCGCGGCCACCCTGGGAGCCACGAGCAAGGGGAGCTAGGGGAGCAAGGAGGCAGGAGGAGGCAGGAGGAAGCAGGAGTGAGGAGGAAGGAGTTGATACCACAGCGCTCTATTCAAAACGAACGCCCAAGACAGGAGGGTTTTTTGGAGAACAAAGCCCTCCTCCTGCGGGGACCTTATGACCCGGGTCAACCCAGACCCTGGTCAGTCAGGCGTTGTAGGGTCCTGCAACATCCTGCAAGACCCTGCAGGACTCTGCACCAAAAACAGGGTCCATGCGCCACAGGCCCTGCAGAATCCTGGAAGCTCCGGTGCCCTGGCGGACCCCCGTTTGTTGCATCGGCCCCCGTCTCCTGAGCCCCCGGCCCCTCTTCTCGCTCTTCCTCTCCGACGGCCCCACGACGTGCCAAACTGCCACACCTGCGGGCCACCTGTTTTTTTTATTTATTTTTTTGTTCTGGAAGGGGGGCACGCCGTGGCTCTCCCGCCCTCCGCGGCCTCGATGCGGTGGGCCCTCCCCTGCGGACCCTGGCCGCGCCGGACGCCCAGGAGCGCGGCAACGCCAAACCGCACGCTGGCCACGCTGCAGCCTCAAAGGGCCTCGTCTGTCCCGCCGTCGAGGCCCTATCCGCGTCGGATCCGTGTCGAGTCCACGTCGGACTCGTCGGATCCGTGTCGAATCCGTGTCGAATCCGCTTCGAATACACGCCAAATCCGCGTCGAATCCGCATTGACCCCGCGTCGGGAACAAGAAAATATACAATGTTTGGGACAAACGAGGTCCCCGTCCCCCGAAGATGCAACGTGACATTGGACGGCCTGAGGCAGGCTAGGCAGAACTCAAGGCTTGCCATACAGCCCAAGTCGACCAACGTGTAGGCTCCGAAACAGTGACCAGGTGGGGCGTACAGCGCGAACTGGCCATCGCTCGGACGTCCATTCCGTGTGTTTGTTTCGGTTTTGTGCGTGTTTTTTTCGCCAAATGATCAAGGATGCTCCTCGATGGTCCTCGCCGAAAGAAACATGCACACGTCCGAGCGATGCCAAGCGAAGCACTGCGGCACCCAAAGTTCCCTTGGAGGCTCATTCGCGACCCCCAAAATGGCTGGCTCAAAGACGCCCCCAGACGCTCCCAGGTGGGGCGTACAGTGCGAAGCACTGCGGCACCCCAAGATCCCTTGGCGGCTCATTCGCGACCCCAAAAATGGCTCAAGCTGGCTCCAAGGCGCCCCCAGACGCGCTCCGCTCTCCACAAGACGGGCCCGAGACGAGGCGCCCCAGGAGGGCTCCCAGAGGGCCCCCACGAGGGCCCCCAGAGGCCACAACGATGGACTGTCCGTGGGTCGTTGGGGGATGTTTTACCAGCGTGGAACATATCCCTATCCCTATGCTGGGCACCTCCTCATCACGATGCCAATCTGAGGGATTCCCTTAGTTTTTGAGGGCGAATCCCTAAGATTGTCATCGCCTTTGGCGTCAATCTTAGGGATAGGGATACGTTCGAGGCTGCTAAATGTTAGCGTTCTCGCCTTTCTGTTCAGCTTCCGACCCTCCAAGACGGCCCACGAGGCCCCAAAGATCAACCCAAAATGGCCCAAGAGGCCCCGAAGGAAGCCCCAAGCCAGCCAAAGAGGCCACCCCAACGGCCTCGGGGCCCCCAAGGGGGGTCTCAGAGCAGGAGCCCGAAACGACATTTCCAGATCATCGTCCCGAGAAGCTTCCTCGAGGCCCCGAGAGGCCCCCGAGAGGCCTCCCGGAGGCCCCCAAGGTCTCCCAGAGGGCCTCATCGGAGCCCAAAGAGAATCCGAAGAGAGCCGCACGAATTCAAGAGGGCCCCAGAGGCCCCCAACATGTCCCTTGTGAAGAGGCGCCAGGACACACAAATGAATTCACACAAGTAAACCAAATCCCCTATATGTTTCCATATTTTCTGGGTGTTTGTCTTCCCCCCCACTTCCCATAGTTTCCCATATTTTCTAGGGAATCGAGGATGAATTGTGTCTGTGTGTTTTTGTTCCCTCCTGACAGAGGCACCCAACATGTCCCCTAGAGGGCCCCTCGCTGGCCCCGGCGCCGCCACGGCAGGATTCACTGGCGCGCGGGCTCTCCTCTCTGGGGCGCCCGCCGTGCTCACGCCCTACGGGCTCCGACACGACACGAGCCATCACCCGACATCCGACGCCGTGCACTTTCGTGGCAGGCGCAGGGGAACAAAAAGTGGCATAAACATAAAAACTCGGATGTCCGCGCGGATTTCTCGGATCGGCGCCGGACCCCCTCCCTGGCGCGCGGAGCGCGCCAGGGGCGGCGCCGGAGGCGCCGCCAGGGCAGTCCAGCGCCGATCCGAGAAATCCGCGCGGACCTCCGAGTTTTTATGTTTATGTCACTTGTTGTTCCCCTAAGGAAGGCCCCGATCCCTCGGCCCTGTCCCACAGACCGACTCTTCTCCCCGGTGATGGGTTTCATGGCCCTGGAACACAAGGCAAACCTCCGCCGAAAACCAACATTTCGGAAAACGACTGCCTCTCGCTGACCCTGCCGGGCAGTGCCAAGACTACGCTCCAATTCCTAACTTTAGGGATGTGTGCCAAAGGCGCTGAGCAACACCATGGCGCAATGCCGCAAATCACCAACCGCCGCCCCCTCTGTCCGGAACTGCTGTCAATCGGCGCGGCACCGGCAACGGCAAAGCTGGTCTAGCGACCCTGGTCCAAGGCGGGCGGCACGGCGCACACACACACAAGCACAACGCGGTGCACCTAATGACAGTCGGGCCGCTGAAATGAGGGACGGTAAGTAAGGAACGAAATGCGTTGTTGGCCCCAAAGGCGCCAGCGTGCGCGAGGAGGGCTAGAGGAATAACCACAGAATAATCACCCAAGGAACATCGAGCCCCTTTCCTGCCCAAAGTGTTCCTTACTTCAGCGCCTTGACTTTCTCTCATGGGCCCCGGGGCCCCCTCACACAACGGCTTCCTTTTCCAGGGGTCCTGGCCATATCCGATCCTACTCCTCCTGGAAAGGAACGCAGCAGGTGGTGGGCAGACCAGATCGGTAGATCTGGCAAAGCTGAGCGCCCTGCAAGTCTGAGCCTGACGGCGAGCTCCTTCGAAGGGCGGCGAGCGAGGAGGGGATCGGAGAAGGATGAGAAAAGCAAGAAGGGAGAAAGGGGTAAGGAGAGAGGAGAGAGGGCTCTAGGATTTCAGTGATCTTCGAAGGTTGTCGGAGGCTGTCGAAAGTATTCGGAAGTCGTCGGATCAATGGTTTCCGGAGGGGGAGGGGGAGGATACGGAGGGAGAAGGGGGTTTGGGGGGGATGCTTGCGTTGTTGTTTTCGTTGTACTCGTTTGTCTCATGTTAGCCAGCGTGAACCCACAGCAGTGCGTTACTGCATTGATGAGGTGAAACTGTGCGGTGCAAGCTAAGTGGTGAAAACTATGTGATGTAAGCTCCGATATGTGCAACATATGTTGTATAAGCTAGGCGGCGTGAGCTGAAGGAACATGCGATAGAGTGTAAACTATGTGATGCGAGTTGCATTGCATAAGCGGTGTAGGCTACGCGGTGGAAGCTACGTCGAGCAAACTCACCACGGGGCGCCCACGACGAGGCCACGAGACGGCACCAACGGCACCGTGGCGCCGAGCCGGCATACCCCCCCGAACGCGGGGCGCCCAGGAGGCAAGAGGCACCCACGAGACGGCACGGGCTGCAGCGTGGCGACAACCCGACATTCCCCACCAACGACTTAAGAAGGCAAAGACAACCCTTAAGTGCAGGCACTGTCCGCGGGAGTTGGTGTTGCCACTCCTCGAGCTGCAGCGGCTGTACAGGGCGGGCGTGTGGCGCTGATAACGCGCATGCGGAACGCGCGCGGGCCAGGCGCCTCGACCACAAAAAGGGCAACCGATTCAGCCCACCAAGAAACGTACAATTCTACATTCAAGTCGGGCGTGTCCCCCTACAGGGGGATTTTTGTCGAAAAATAGAAAATATCCAAATCATACTCCGTAGAAAATATCCAAAACATACTCTGACACTGCTCAAAAATAGTGAAACAAATCCCCATGCTATTTTTGGACTATTTTTGAAGATTCCCCCTGTAGAGGGACAGGCCCGACTTAACTCTACATTCAAAATTGGGCCGCAAGGTGAAAACAGAACTGCTATAATCCATTCCGGCTCGATGTCTTAGCAATCACATTTCACAGGACGGGAAGTCGTCATCGCCGAAGACCATCTCGTCGCTATCGTCGCCGTTGTCCTCCGGGAAGAGGCCCTTCTTGCGCAAGAAATTGTTGGCCTCCAGGATCAGGCCTTCCCGGATCTTCAGCGGGAAGATGTTCTTGTCGCTGTCGGTGGGGATGAAGGCTGTACACACATCCTTGGCCTTGTCCACCATCTTCCCCGTGGGGTAAAGCGACAGGACCTTCTCCAACCACTCCTCGCAACTGCACTCTGCCTGCTTCGCCTCGGGCACGTAGGCCACCAAGGCGAGCTGGTGGACACCCGCAGAGAACACCATCTTGCCGATGTGGCCAGAGCCTCCCTTGCGCTCCTCCTCGGTGGGATCGCACTTCTCGTTCATGGCCGCAACGCTCTTCATTGTCAGCGCCAAGTCGCCCTGCGGTTCCTCCACGCTGGTGCAGAAGAACTGGAGGCCCCCCATGTCGGCCGCGCCTTCGATCTCAACGCCACGCTTACCACCCTCTTTGATCACCTTCTTCAACTGCTTTTTGGCGTCCTCGGCCAACTCCTCGGGCGATTTCACCTTCTCCTCAACCGCGGTGCTGCCTTCGGCGGCCTTCGCCTTCTTCGCCTTCTCCTTCGCGCTCTTGATCTGCTTGTTGGAATACTTTACCTCCTCCAGAGTGAACGTCTGCGTTTCGACAGCGGTGATACCGGCAATCGTCTTGACCTTCTCCAGAAACTCCGCCTCGGGCGAAAACGCTGCCTCCGACCACTTGTTGAAGGCGTCGGCGGGGAGCTTCGTGATCACCTTGTAGTCGTGGCAACCGCCGCACACTACGCGCTGCACGCTGGTGACGCCCTCCACGGAACTCAAGTCGGCCAAGTACTCCTCCACCAAGGTCTGCGCTTCGACCAACGACTTCTTCTCCCCGTCCTCCGACCACTTGAAGCGCCACTCGCGGGCGATGTTCTCAAACGTCACGTTGCTTGCGACCTCTGGCATCGCTCAAGAAGTGTTATGGGAAAATCGGCCAGTGGCACCAGTCACAACTGGTGGTGCGACTGGACAAAATCTTCAGCCAAAGAGGCTTGAGCCAAACTGGCTACGGAGCGGGGACGCGGAGATTTACCTGAGGCGCCTTCGACCGATGGAACAGAAGACAACATCGACCACGTTTCCGACACTGTTCGGTCACCGACGGCACTGGCGCCCACGCACGGCAGCATGCTCAGACGCCAAGTCTGAGAGCAGACGAACACTCGATGCAACCGAACCCTGGCCATCGCTCGGACGTCCATTTCCTGTGTTTTTTTAGGTTTGGTGCGTGTTTTTTCGCCACATGATCGAGGATGCTCCTCGATGGTCCTCGCCGACGGAAAAATGCACACGTCCGAGCGATGCCAAGAACCCTCTAACATTCACACTCCTGAATTTGTGCCGCTGCCAGGCACGAGCCGACGGCTCATGACGGAATGATATATCTGGACCGCTGCCGCGAGGTACCTCACGTCGCTGCAGGATGGGGCAGGGGTGGTGCTGGAGCCTGCGAAGTATACTAAGGACTAAGGCGGAGGACAAAGACGAGCACAGCATTGCAACCATGTGGCGATATCGACAAGAGCTTGGCTGACGGCACTGGGGGTAGATGAGACGCAGAACATTGATGGGGAACGTGCAGCGCAGACTCCACTGATGAAGATGACATTGCCGCAACGGGCCAAGACAAGTCAGCAAGCCAAGACGAGCACACAGCAGAGACGGTGACCTTCTTGAGAGCTCTCCGATGTCGAAACTGCGCCCTCGCCTGCCGGGCCGGGGTGGTGCTACAACAGCTGACCGGATACGCGGGAATCAGCAGTGGCAGCTCCTTTATATATCGATACCCATCGGTCGCAAGAAGTAGGTAGAAACATAAAGTAGGAAGGCGTCGGAAATAGATTGGGTTTCCGCACGCCTCCTGAAGAGGAAGGAAGAGGGAAAACCACTCGACTCTTGAAGTAGGAAGGCGCTGAAAGTAGATTGGAACCTGGGAATCCAAAAAAAAACTACTTTCAACGACCGATGGGTACTGGAACCACGCGCGCGCTTCGTGCGCACTTCGGTGCGCAGTCAAAAAAACAGAACTTGCGGGACTGGATGAGTGTGGCCACCGTCCCGCAGGGCTCACCATCTGGGAGCGTGCTCTACGAAGGGCGCCACAGGCGTCGATGAACAGGCAGGCCCTAAGAGATCCTTCTGCGCTGAGCAGATACACACCGACCAGCTTCCCGAACCTAAACTGTGGGAGGCTTCGGGAGGCTCGTGGCCCGTGGATCGACTTGGGCGGCCTTGAAGATCTTCTGTGCGTCTGGAGGTCAGGCTGTCTCGGATGTGTTTTGGGAGGTCCCTTGGGATCTCTGGGGGCCAATGATATGGGGCAGCTCAAACCAACTAAGGGGGGCTGCTAAGGTCAGTCGAATCCGCATGGCATTTGGGATCCCTCAGGTCGTCCTGTGCCTGTGCCTTGCTGGGTGGCATTCTGATGCTATGATGCTGCACGGCATACGGTACCAAAGAGATGGCACGGCTCACTCTTCTAACAAGGGCGACGTCGAGCACAACTTGGCGCAATAGGTATACGTGCAGGGCGATTTCCCCCCTGCTGTTATCTGGGAAGCGCCCAGGAATGCCGCCGGAAGGCGCGATCCTTTAGGTCGTAATCTGCGTTGCTGGGAAACGTCAAAGTGTTGATGACGCGGCTCACTCTTCTGATAGAGACGACGTCCAGCATGACTTGGCGCCATAGGTATGCGTGCAGGGCGATTCCCCGCTGCTGTGTTCTGGGAAGCGCCAAGGAAGGCCGCAACCACGCGGAGGACTTCGGGCAGCCTATGGGGGGACGCCCGAGAGCTACTCACAGCCTGGGAAAACCATGCTGGGAAGTCTCTTTGGATGTCTTTGGCGGACGTTCTTGGAGGGCTCTTGGGGGTCTCTGGGGCTGGGGCCGCTTTTGTTTTCGGTGGGGGTCTCCTGGAACTTTTTGCGCGCGTCTCGGGGGCCTCCCCGGGGCTCTTGGCGTCTAGGCTCGAATCGTCAAATGGGATTCGGCCTTGAAAACAAGGATTTGGAGAAGTTCATTTTTTCAAGGTGGGCCTCCTACCACTCAGTGGGGCAGGATGCTGGGTGAGGGCGGGGGGGGGAGGAAAGAGTAAAAGAGAATTGAGGATATAAGTGGGGGGAGACGGAAACGCATGAAGGAGGCGGAGAGAGGAGGGCGTGAAGGAGAGACGAAGAGGGGGGAACAATAATGACGCAGCGGGGAGGACGGAAGAAGAGAGGATGAGAAAATGCGAAACGGGAGACGGAGGATAACCAGAAGCAGGAGAGAGAGCGAGGACAACGAGGGATAGGAGAAACGAAAACGCACTCTGGGGCACGCCAAAGCCTGGGACGGGAGGGAACGGAGGATGGGCGAGCTTGAAACACAAGGAGTTGATGGAATTCCCTTGTTTGCTCAAGTTGCCTCTAGAGGCCCCCAAGGGCACCCAAGATCGCCCCAAGAGGCCTTCCATAATCCCCCGAGGGCTCCGGGGAACCTCTCGAAAGGCCAGCAACATTAAATATCAATATAAACTACAGGCAATCGCAATGGTTGTGTTGTCGCATTTCCGCCTTCGACACGCGTCTGAGGCTTGCGCATGCAACTCAAGAAAACTCCAAGATGCCCCCGAGATGCGTTCCGAGCGGCCCTTTGGGGCCATCTTGGAGCTCGCTTGGGGGGCCTCTTGGGAGCTCTTCCGGGCCTCTCGGGGCCCTCTTCGGCGCTGAATGTCTCAGGGGCGGCTCCCAGGAGCTCGTTGAGGCCTGCTCGGAGCATCTTTAGGGCCTCGGTGGTGCCTCTTCGGGCGTCATGGGGGGCCTCTTCTGACCTCAATTCAACTGGTGATGTAGCGTCACTGGCATTCCCTCTCACGTGCCTGCTCCCGGCACGTCGTCCGAACGCTCCGCTGAGGCCACGTCAGCGCGAGGGATACTCCGATGACAAAGCGATGGTGCTAAAGAGCGAGAAAGGTAATTTGAACCAAACAGATACCACACCAGTCACAGGACAAAAAAAGCCCTGGCGGATAAGTGAGCGGGGAGAGCACATTAAAAAATAGGGACTCTGGAACGAAGGCTTCCGAACACATAAGAATCTGTGAAGGAGACGCACAACGATGCCCCAGAAGGAACAGAAATGGTGTGATACCGCGCTTCTTCAATCTCGGACTCGCAAATCGTACAATCACGAGCACAGGAGCTCACACAGTAAGGGACAACTCACAGATATGCAACAATTGACGCAACAACCAAGTCAGCGGACATGAGAAGGCACGGCGAAAGCGAGAAAGAAGGACACAATGCAGACATACACACGATCGCCCAATCACGTATTCGAGCGATCGTCGGGGTGCTTGGAGGGGCAGGCGACAAGCTCCCATGATTTGCTACCGAAGATAACCTGGGGTTCTCGCCGGATCCTTGAAACAACAATCCCCAACTGGCTCCAACTCGTCCCGCATCCACGCCGCTCCCATTGATAAGAGAAGCGGCTCTCTCGCCCAGAACGCGGAGCGGGACGCATGGTGATAGTTTGGTAAGCGGGCACGCCAAAAAGTTGGCAAGCGTCGGATGCAAATGCAATGCGCGACGGTGAGATGGAGTCATGATCGGCTGCACCCGCGAAACAAATATGAGTGTGACCCAACCGCCGCGCATGGTCCTTCAGCACTGGACGCAGCTTTCGCCAAGGAGCATGGGTGGTCCTAGTCCAGATGTTAACCCTTCTCCTCCTTGCAAGATACCCTCCATCTCCTTATAATCGTGCCCTTCTCTACTCCTCCTGCTCATCCAGTCCTCATCTTCCTCATGCTGCCGCTGCTCCTCCTTCATTCCCCTTCCCTCTCTCCCTCCTCGTGATTGGGCGTTGCTTAATGGGGGGCGGTAAACGGGGGAGCGAAGAAACGTGCACCTTTTTCGTGCCCATGTTGGGCCCTAGGGGTGCCCGAAGGCGAGGTGCACCTTCGCTCACTCCTAGTGCATCGTCCCCGCAATACGCAACGCCCGACGTGCGTTTGCAAAAAACGTCCGCCGGCGAACGCCTGTATCGATGTAGGCAGCGTGCTGCAGTGGTTGCAATGCTGTGTGGCAAATCTGTGAATGTCCATGGATCGAGACAGCGGCCATCGGGCACATGTGAATCAGTGCGCGCGATTCCGAATAATCACATCGAAAACCATGGCGACAGGGGGGAGGACATCCTCGGGAAAGCCCGACTGGTCCATGTCCATCTCGCTGAGTCTCCTGGACATCGAGGGCTGCAGGAGTAAGAGCGATCCCCCTCGTTTTCCTAAACATCTGACGTCGTGTGTTTGTGTGTGTGTTTTTTCACTGCGTGGCTGCCCAGAGGTCTGGACCCTTCTTCGCGGGCCTCTGGCGGCGCGCGCAGAAGGGTGGCGCGAGGAGGGCGGCATCCTAGGGAGGCACGGGGCCTTCTAAAGAAGCGCCTGGAAGTCAAACAGCCCCCCCTTCGCGCCACCACCATGTGCGCGCAGCCACAACTCGCCATCGCTCGGACGTCCATTTTTTGTGTTTTTTTCGGTTTCGTGCGTGGTTGTTTCGCCAAATGGTCAAGGATGCTCCTCGATGGTCCTCGCCGAGGAAAAAACGCACACGTCCGAGCGATGCCAGGACAAGAAGCCCAGGAACACCCCCACGGCGGAAGAGCAACCGACGGCATGAACATACACTTTCGGCTGCCCGCGAGGGCTTCTTCTTGGGCAGAGTCCTCCCACATGGGGTCCGAGTAGATGGGGTCACAAGATCGCGCCGCATCGCCGATACATCGGCGAAGTCGGGGTGGAGAACATCGGGCTCCAAATCGAGCCGAATCACCGATGCATCAGCGATGCGGCGCGATCCACCGACCCCATCTGCTTCGACACAACTTGGGCAGACTGGAAAAAATCAACTACAACAACAACCAACTAATTACTTTGGTAGTGGAAACAATTGGCTTTCACATCATTTGGTCTTTAGAAGCTCTGCGTGGCGACGCCCCCGTCGCCACGCGTGCCCTCTGCGTGCCTGCGGGGGCGCCGCCACGTAGAAATACTGGAGACCGAGCATTTGGGGCGTCGCTACGCACGCCCTCTGCGTGGCTGCGACCATTTGTTAAAACCCTAAAACCAATTCAATTCGCTAACAAAGTATTTGTATGTCGTTCGTTTGTTACTCTATGCCAAACAGCCCAGGAGGGTTTCTTGGGTCGACGCTGGACCTCCCTCCCGCACCTCCTCCCCGAGAGTGCGGAGCGACCTTGCGGGTATGGGCCCGAGGCAACGCCGGGGTGCTCTCTGCGCGTGCGCTCCCAGAAGAACCTCTGACGTCAAGTTTCTTCACAGCACGACTACTGCCCGTGTCTCTCGACCTCCTGCGACTGTTGTTTACAATTTCGGTCATCAGTCGTTACACAGGTGGGGGGGCACTTACGGGTAACGCTTGGGCAGGGTGAGACTGCGGGAGCCGCAACATACCTGCGAACAGCACAACATACCCTCGGGCACCAGCCTGCCGCCCACCCCGCGTTCGATTGTCACCGTTACCCTGGGGGGAAGCAAAGTAACGACTGTAACGCGACAGGGGATAGAGAAACAGATCTCTGACCTGGTGCCAGCCTTTGATCCCGAGTCCTGGCTCGGTGGCGCGCCAATGAGCCGAGGCCCCCCGGAGGCAACGGCAAAGACACGTCACAGACTCGCCCCTCCCATGGCCACGTGTCACTGCAAGCCTGGGTTATTCTTCTGCTTCGGCTTGCCGTGGAGGAAACAAGCCTCCAAAGTTAGGTCCGAATAGATGGGGCCGGTGGATTGCACCGCGTCGCCGATGCATCGCCGATGCATCGGCGACGTCAGCGACGTCGGCGGTGCATCGGCGCCGTCGGCGCGGCGGAAACCAGGCTACACATCGCGCCGAGCCACGCCGCCCATGCATCGGCGATGCGGCGCGATCCGCCGACCCGATCTACTTGGACCCCGTTCGGGAGGCCTGGACTGCTTCAGCTTGCCACGTAGGGAGGCCTCCTGCTGACCCCCCCCCGTCAGGCAAACTTCTCGGCAGGGGTGCCCCACTCCGCGGCTGGCTACGTTGAGCAGGGGCTTACTCCCTCCCCACTGCACTGCGCGCGGGTCGGACATTCCGCGCGCCAGCCCGCGCTCTGGGGCGGGATGGCGCGCGTGGAAAACCTCCTCTCCTCGAGTTCTCGTCCCCGCTCTCCTCGTCCCGCAGGCCCGCTCCTTCGGGAGGAGGAGGAGGAGGAGGAGGAGGAGGAGGAGGAGGAGGAGGAGGAGAAAAGGGGAGGAGGAGGAGAAAAGGGGAGGAGGAGGAGGAGGAGGAGGAGGAGGAGGAGGAGGAGGAGCAGGGGCCCACGTGGGAGGCGGAGGAAAAAATCCTTGCAGCTGCACTGGGCAGTGGAGCGCAGGCGGCACGCCTCGCCGCGACGCGGCCAAGGGGGGGGGGGGGGGGCACCGTCGGTGGCGTGCCCGGGGGGGAAGCGCGAAAGGGCGGGCCTTCGCAGAAGGCTCGGGAGCCCCCCGGCCTTCCGAGGATTGGTAGTCCCCAAACGTGGTGGTGACAACACCTGGCGGTGAGTCTCGGGCGATTTGGTGTCACCACCCGGTTTGGGGACTCGTGCGGTTTTCCGAGGATGTCCCGGACACTGGTGGGTCCAGGAGTCACAAAACCCGGTGGTGACCCCGCGTCCCCAAACCCAGCGGTGACCTTTTTGGGGATTCCAGGTCGCCAACTGGTATCTCACCACCCGGTTTGGGGGTTCCCAAGAGGAGCTCTCTCTGGGCCTCCCCCGGAGGCGCATAGAGCACTTCTCCCAGAAGGCGCGAGGGCCTCTGAGAAGTCCGGCCGCCTACAGGGCAGTTTTGAATACATAGGATTGTTAAACAAAACATCGGATTTTAAGACAGTATTAATGTATGAATACAAGTTGTGCATGAACTCATCGTTGCGTTTAACACTAAATGCTTGCATGTTTAATACATGATCCGCACGCGAAGCATGTATAAAAACGGCACTGTGCTGAGAAGGGCCTCCTCCCTATCACCTCCCCCCCCCCCGTCGCTCGCCGCCGAGAGACAGACCCCCTGCTTTGCCAGTGGCAACCCCGGCCACGACGCCCCTCTGCGCCGCCCCCCCCCGCACCCGCCCGGGGAAGCAGGGGCCGCGGCGGGGAGAGGGGCGCGCCCGCGGAAGGCCCACAGGTCCCCCCGCCCGGCCGCTCACGACGCGCACGGAGTGCGGAGGAGCACGGCCGAGGAGGAGGGGGAGGAGGAGGAGGAGGAGGAGGAGGAGGAGGAGGAGGAG